>OX246738.1:20077457-20359985 GCA_945910005.1 Isoperla grammatica
TTTTTATTTTAATAATAGAGTATCGTGCAAAACTGATGGAAGTTCGTACAGTAAACATTGGTATACAGAATAATTTGTAAGTCGTACACACAACCGATAGAGTTGGCTCAGCGGCAAGACGTGGGACTAATTTGGGAGGTCGATGGTTCATACCTGCAACCGGCAGTGCTGACTTAAGGTGTTTCTGAGGTTTTCTTCAGCCAATTATATACCGCAATACTTAGTTACCTGAAGAGCGACATGGATTGCCCGTGAGCAGATTTCTTGCGAAATATAAAAAACATTATATTATTTTTGCAATACATAACTCGGTCAACACCGGCGTAAACATGTTGTTCGGACATTATTATTAGTATGCTGACATAGATAAGGTCAGAAAGATGGGTGACAAGAAGCGAAAAGATATCAAGAATTGGGTAGCAAACCATGTACTAACGGCGCAAATCACCTATACTAACAGCATATTTCGGTCGCCTTACTTTTTCTGTGCACACAAAACGTACGTGTATTGATATTGACGGCTGAGCTATTTGCTCATGGGTATTGAGATAAGTGTTACAACTGTTTTCGCCTCCATCTGCCACACACCTTTTGTGTCAAGACTGATGCAAGCGCCTCTCATTTTGCTGAGTGGTAAGTTGCCGAGTGAACGAAGACTGGCCTTACCGGAACAATGTTTGAGCCTTCAACCGTTGATATCCGGTGACTTCATGTTTAACAGGGTCAATAGGGAATACTCGTCACGTGCAGATGTTTACAGATAAGGGATGGCTTGCTGGGGAATTTATTTTGTTTTATAAATTATTCACACTGCTCCCATGAAGGGTATCTGTATTATTTTGAAGTAGTTACCAACAATGGGTATCTGGAAATATTAAACCACGCAAAATTAACATTTTATTGATACCTTGAAAATGCTTCAAGATATCGCAAAGTCAATGTTTCAATTTCAAACTTAAACTTTCTCTATTATCTACTAATTTTAGAAAATTGTAATCTAAACTTATTATATCAAAGTTCCAGAAGGGTGCCTGCAGGAAACTGGGTAGGTGTGTATGTTTTGTGCCTTCATTTGTAAATCTCCAGTTCTGGTGATCAATTGGTAATTACATATAGCGACAGATATCTTTGTGATTAAAAAACAGATATTTGTGCGTACTTCGCAAATATAAATAAAACTAATAACCGATTAAAAAAAAACTCAAGCCCACTCATTTCCTTCTACACAAAATAAACTTTTTATTGTCCCGTCTCGTGGAAAAAAGTCGTATAGCGGTTTTGTAAACGAATTTTCTACACATAGCCACACAAATGGCTTCGAAACTTTGCTGCATGTTCTCTATTGCAATATTGTAAGCCAAACTTTATTCCTATAATACCATACGCCATTTGTAGGTCATGAGTTATTGTGTGTGTTATAACTAAGAACTGGAGCTGCATTAGCTGATATTTTGCAGTTAGTATTATATACTTTTATTCCCCAAGCGAATTGCTTTTAGAAATCGATATGGTTTACAAGTCACACATTTACAAACATACAAACTCTTGGCTATGTACGCAATCGGTCTCGTTGAAAATCTCTCTAGTTACTTTTTTATGTGTGGAATGGTTAACAGATAAAATAAAATAAATATTTTCGTGTGGGAAATCAATAATGTGTGCGCGTGATTGTGGTTGCTTTGCTTATATGTTTTCACAAAGAAACGTATTTTGTGTACGATGAAACAAACTGTTTGTTAATCGTAAAAGCTTATGACAAACAACTCGAGGCTGATAAACACCAAAGATAAAAAATATGTGTTTCTGTATAATGCAATAATTGGGTAGCTGTGACTTCTAGCCTCACCATTGGGTCTGATTCAGTCCAGGACGAAAGGGAAGTGTGGCAATTTCTATAGAAAATAATGAACGTGGAACAGAGTTACACACTACACAGTATATTTATGTTATACGTTTCTGTAAATATAGATGCATGCATGTACGTTTGAAAAGACAAACATGTAATAATTTGCGTGTTACATTTTTTATTTGCGTTGAGTTGATTCTAATGCCGTTTCTTTTCACAATTGTAGATAGAATATCTAGAATTAAAAAAAAAAACACCATTGGAGTTAGACGGACTTATCTACTTGGCAACTATAATTTCTAACCATTAGGCCCACTTTAAATCGATGGTGGTATTAATTGTTGTATGTAGTATATCGTCATTAATGTCGTTAGTATCTGTGCTTTTAGTAATTAGTTAATTTACAAACGTCATTTTCTTTTGAGTTAAGAAACTAAAGTAGCCATATAGCCACATTAATAACTAAATTAATTAGTTTTTAGTTTCTAGAATGAACTGCACTAACAATTATTGATAAGTCTCGAGTAGATAAAACATAAAATATGATAGTATGTGTTTTTAATTCAAACGTTGCTTTAAACAGTGGAAACCAACTTGGTCGTTATTCGGATTGCTCTGAAAAACAATTTACCAGTTTTATTCGGAGATTTGATTATTATGAAGTGCTAGAAGGTCCTACTCTTGATGTTTACACGCGTAACACGAAGTGTGGGGAGGGTATGACAGTCCATCACTCCCCTGTGCTAAATGAACAATGAACGCTCGCCTCCCCCCCTCCCCCCAACATCCCCACACCCTTTACATCCCATAATCACCCAGTTCAAACATCCTCGCCACTCGCTCCATTTTTATGGTTATTGTACAAAAAAAGTCTGCAGAAAATAACTTTTTTGTAAATAATGGATTTCGATGAATTCATCGTTATGCGTACATTATTTATATTCATATCCTCAGGAAACAAAAGCAAAAAGATAATATTTTTTTGACAAATTATTGTATGGTGTGTTTGTTCTGATATTTACTTTCTGAGCTACAATTTAGTAATTGATAACGTGTAGGCCTACCGTAGCTGCTTAAATGAGTTAACGTACTAAGCTAGTTATACTGTTGAATGGTGGTTCTAAAACACTGGCAAGGTCAGATGTAGAGTTATACATAATATACAAATAGGTGAACGTGATATCTGTTATTTTACTTCTAAAAGTAAATTTGTTGGTTAGCTAAATAAATAAATATTTGGTGTAAGGGGATAATGTCTTAAATATAGCAACTATGTAAATTGATGCATTATGATCATTTCTGTGTTAAACGGAAATAATATGTAAACCTATATCATTGTAAGTTGGATTTATATAAACATGAATAAAATGACGTGTAAATGGTGGTTTGCCGCACTTATCTACGCAACATAATTAAATGGTATTTAACAACTGATATTGCTATGTTAGTGGGTGGAAGTAACCTAAATTCTAATGTTTTGATGGTCGCTAGAGGGCATTAATTGACTATTTCTAGTATTTCGTTGCTTCGTATTGGCACTGTAGTTCATGCGACGTCGCACCTCAATATATTTAGTATTGTTGGTTTAGTTTAAACAATTAAACGCTATACCGCTCGTAATCTGTGGTTGGTACGCTAGATAAAAGTATATTGAACCCCAGCTTCTGCTATTAATAATAAACCAGATGCCATAATAATGTGTATTACGTCACTTGCTAACATTCCTCGAAATATTCTTGCATTGCACCATGGGGCCAACACGTACTAATATTACAGCCACAGATTATGATTGTAAAATATCAAATACATAAAACGCGTAATTGAGATATTCAACATTTTGATTCGTTAAGTAATTGAACGTTCGGCATGAATGCTGTGATTGACAGTAACAAGTGCCCATTTATCACCCACAAAAATTATCTCTAGAGCGAAGACTAGAACGATTGTCTTAGTAAGTTGGCGTCTGGTCGATCCATTCTTTCTCGTTACAGTTCGTCTCGTTCCATCAGTCGCTGCTCTTCCGCTCTCTGCCCGTTTCCCCGCTTCGCCCTTCTCCGTCCCCTCCCCCTCCCCCTTCCCCTCCCCACCCCCGCTGTGCCCCTTGACCGAGCGTTGAACAATTTGCAAGCAAGCGCAGGGGAAATTAAAGGAAAAGAGAACACCTGTCAACCATTTTAGGAACGAACTGAAAAGTGGGTATGATATAACGTTCCCTCAGGAATGCCAGACTGTATAGAACAATTGGAAATTTTATGAGAACGGGAAATAGGTTATCCACATCAAAACATGATGAATAACTACAGAGATGTCGGGAAGGTATAACGGATAGATTTCTTGTTTCAATTTCCGAGTGCAGCGCTGCAGCTGAAAGAAGTGTTGTTAGAACACATTGTCTGTCGAGAACCAGCCAGGGTAATGCTATTCTGCAAACAACTCAAGCGCGCTGGTTCCAATTACATTATTTACATAGAGTGTCACGTTTATAAATATGGTGACCTTAATGTGGTAGTATTATCTTTCGTACAGTTGCAACACCAGCAAATATTTCGTTTCATTGTTTCAAATGTATTATTAGAAACTACGTTGCTTATGATTTGCTCAACGAAACCTGTCACATTGTGAGGCAACAGTATGTTAAATAAATAGTAACTGCGAGTGGTGTTATTTGCATTTATTGTATTTGTTTATTTACGATCACCGAGTATATCTGAATATAATAATGTATATAAACTATCATGCCACGGCCTCTGCCTAGCCTGTTCGTTCTCTACATTTGCAATTTTATGTTAGTACTTAGTACTTAGTACTTAGTACTTAGTACTTAGTACTTAGTACTTAGTACTTAGTACTTAGTACTTAGTACTTAGTACTTAGTACTTAGTACTTAGTACTTAGTACTTAGTACTTAGTACTTAGTACTTAGTACTTATGGCTTTAGAGGGCCTTTTGTGCCCTACATTGGCCTTCTTGCTCAAAACAAAATCAAGCATCATTGTCTGTAAAATATTAAAAAGGGATATTTTCGGAACAGTTACTATAAACAATAATAAACTCATAATTTATAATAACCGTTATAATTTAATCCCAAAGCAGGTGAATATACATAAAGCGATATTAGATGGTTGGCAGCCATGACATATTTGTGTTTTGTTTTTGGCTTCGTGCGTTGACGAGACAATAAAATTCAATTCGCGGATGCGCTACGCAGGGCCATACCATGACTTTAGGTCCACCAAGCAGTAGAAGTTGGAAACTGAATGTTATCGTTATAATATTGGCGAAGAGAGCAGTTTTTATACAACTCAGTACACATCGCACACTTTAATCTTGAAATTATACTGTTTCGATATTGTGTATTGGCCGTGTACATGTTTATTTAATACAACTGCTGAAGTAATATAACAGTTTGACAATTGTTTCGGGTCTTATGATCATAATACGCTGAAATGACTCACGCAGTTATTTAATATAAAATAGGAATTAGATAAAACAAAATTCCGATTTACACAAAATGTATCAAAACAGTTTCTAACAACATGGACAAATCTCACCCCACTATTTAAAAGAAGTTTAATACTCCAAGTAAGAACTGTATCAAGTAATAACCTTTACTGCATTGCGTGTACAAATTAAAATTGTTATTCAAAATTATTCATATTAATCTACCTAATTCAGTGCATACGTTAGGCTAGTTACTTTGATTCTATCTCGGAAAATATTGTGTAAAACGCGAACTGTCAAGATATCGTTTGTAGACGCGCAACGCTACTAAAGGCGCCGTTAATTGTAGTTCTAACCCCATTAACAATGAGTAACGACCTATTTACTCACAACACAATTAGTTTTCACTGCAGAGTATTATGAAGTGTTTTCAAAACGGAAAGCCAACTTAAGAAAGATTAATGTATTGTCTCGAATACAACTATGTTGTGGTATACGGTTATTTTTTAAGTCGTATTTTTATTGTAAGTATGTCACTTATTATAAATTATTATTTTGTTTGTTTCCTAAGTTTGTGTATAATAATGAAATATTCTCATTGTGTCTGTAGTTCAGTGAATTTAAAGATATAATAGTAAAATTGTTGACGTGTTTAAGCATAGATTGCAAAAGTTTCATTCGATTTTATTCCTTCAAACATATAGCATAAAAATAACAAATTTCTTTCAATAAAAGCAGAACAATTTAATGAGCACGTGTATAAAATATCAGACCCTTGTCGGATTATTGTTCACTTTTAAGTTATTTTCTACTACTCGAGATTTTGAGAATTGATAACATGTTTCGAATTATAATTACTAACGTGGTTCTAGTTTGTGATGGGTTGGCCAAAAGTTTTGTTTATATTGAAGAAAATATATTGTTTTAATTTCATCCAAACAAAATAGTGATTAATTTGATCATAGCTGTAGAGTGGTATTCAAGTATCACTTATCATGAACCCTAATTTGATTATATTTAACATTGGTGGTAATCTTTGCTTTAAGAGGAGTTACATTTTCCTTGAAATAATAATTAGTAAAACAACCTCACTGCGGAACATGTGTGGTTTGCCGGTTGCCGGCATTCCACTACCATCTCCACAAAGGATAGAATGGAGTCTGGCCACAGATTAACCGGATGCTTGCATTTGGTTAGGTAAAGGTGTTTGACCATCAAGTAGAGCCGTGAGTTCCATTTAAAATTTATTTACCTACATGGTAACCTCTTGCTTTCCTTTCTGTCAGTAAACATAATTGATATTGTAAATCGTTTTACTTTATTTGTTTCTTTATATAGAAAGTTTTGCAAAGCACACACGTTTTTTATAAGCGCACTTTTGTGGATATCATTATCAAAGGTTTAATAATTAACTGAATTAAAATTCATGTTGAAATTTAATCAAGTTGCATTACAAAAGAATTTCGTAATTTTTGGGATATAGAATTCAAATCTGAAATACAAGTGTAATGAAACTAGCTCTTATCGATAATTTGTGATGATTGAGGAACTAACTTTTTACACTTGAAAACTAATAGATATAGTCGCATTTTCCATCATTGTTTGTAGTAAAGAATTATGAATGTATATACTTAATGTACCGCGGTACTACACACATACATAATATGACCCTCATAGATAAGTGTTTTGTGATTATTGTTGACTTAATTTGACTCTACTATTGCACATCCATATAATTTTGATGAAAATAATATATTGACACACAACTTTTACTATTAGAGTTCCGAGATTCTTGAGAATCGTCTAAATGAACACATATTATGCTTATCCAAAAATGAGTAATATACACATCATAAAAGTAAAAAAAAAAAAAAAAAAAAACTGGACGTCACGTACCGAAAACCAGTAGTTCCACAACAAACTCTCTATCAACCATTTACATTATATTCTATTATGATGAAGTAAATGATTGGGCGATTTTGATGAATAAAAACTTGGAATTCCATACTTCTCTACTTGCTGAGATAAGAGCATATTTGTACCGAATTATGGTTGCGTGTGTTAGTTGAAAATTAACTCATTAACTAGTTTCATAATAGTACAATATTTTGTGCTGTTTTTTCTTTAACAAAAATGCACTTGATTCCACGCTGAAATATTACTTTGTTGAAATTAGTCTCCGATAATGCCGTAAGAGGTAGACTATTACATAAACACTCCGTTGAAAACTAAACAGTAAAAGATAAGAGAACAATGCATGCGATTGCTCTCACACAGACACAATTCCCAAGGGATGAAGGTTTTAGTAATAAAACACTTACGTGAAGTTTCATTCAAATGTTACAAAAGTTTAAATGAGATTCGCTGTTTGTTTTCAGGAGTTAGAGAAATGTGTTGGCTTTGTTAAATTTCTGTTCTAGGCTATACTAATGAACTCCATACACTAAGAGGTAGTTCCACACAAATGCATTATTGCTTTACATCGGAGTACACAAAAGTAGTGTTCTAGATATAGTTTTGCAAACACTATGTTAACACGCGTAGTTAGCTTTAACAGTCATGCTACGTACCATATAAGAGTATTTTAAAGGAGGTTATTTAGTATTCTTGAAATTGAGACATTTCATATTATGCATCGATGTGGTAGAAATGTTTCAACTACCATCAGACCCAATTTCTCTTACTTCAATAGTACAAATTAATTTAATATGCGATTAATTATGTATCTTTCGCTTTCCCCCTGGCAACTAACTAATCATCTGTACAGCTGCACCTTACTCATCAACCATTGTTTCGAAAATCATGAGTGATAGTCCAAACCCCCCAACACGTAAAGAATTAATATTTAATACGGTAGCGTAGCAATGAAGTAATGTGCAATGTATACTGTGTATCTCTAGAGGAGGAAACGTACATTTGTAATTGTTATTTACTGTTGCGGTCATAATTGGTTATGATGGCAACACTGCAAAAAGTTAGTCTCGACTTGCGCTAGAATTGCCGAGAGTACCAACTGTGCAACTTTCAATTGAACTTCCTATCTAGATAATATAAATTATGTGTATGTGTTTTGTGGTTCGTATAGCACTACCAGATAACCAATGCACTTTAGCAGAAGAACAATCATGAAGTATTTATAATCTCATAAAGAAGTGCTTACATCCAAAATGTACAGATAATAATTATTATTACACGTATAGCATAATATAATACAACGCAATATATGCACTCACAAAATATAGTTATTTATCCCAGATGAATATTTGCATGTGATTTACGGTGCAAAATTTCAATTAGATCTGGATTTGCGTGGATTTGCGTCAAGTTCTGTCATATTCAGTTACAAAAGAACATTTTCTAGGTAGGACAATAATTAATGCAGTACCCACTATATTCAATTAAAACAGATCATAAAAACAATACACAAACATGTTATTTTTGCATGAGAGGCTATCGTAGAACGTCGAAACAAATTAAAAGTTATTAAGAACATATAATATGCGAATTTCAAGAAGTAGCCGTGTCCTTTATATTATTTACTAGACAAGGACGCGGATAGATCCAAAACTAGCAAACGAAAGTATCTTAATTTACCAAAGTATGTATTCTTGCATTTCAATATCTGATCTGATCCAATAAGTTTTTATATTATATATTAATGTCTCTTGTCATTTTCTTTGTTTCTGTCCTACAACATGAAAGCGTATAATTTCTCGACGTCCACAAAAACGAAATTACATCAATACATTTTAGCCAAGTTAGTACACACTATTCTGCTACTGTTACCATTTCAAGTGTTCCACGGCAAAGCTAGATTATTCATCTGCCCACATATGAAAAACATCCCCTAACACCCCTGACTTACAAAGGCAAATCTTACTATCACATATATGGGTCTGGAACAAGACTTGTTAAACTCTTGCTCAGTGGCAACCTATACTGGCATATTACCATTTAATTGGCGGCAACGGAAAGCAGTAGTACTGTTGGTAGTAATGCGAGTAGCGCTAGACTTGACTCTAGACAGGAGTTGCATGAGCTCTGCAACTGAGCGTGTCAAACTTGCTTTACTTAAATTGCATTTAAATTGGATTTCAGATTTTTGTAAATAGTCACAAAATGTAGACTACTAGAATATCTTTAGATGTAGCTCAAAGGAAATTACTCTAAATATTCCTTCAAAGTTAAATGATTACTTGAGAGTATAGACTAAGTCAAATTAAGTTTAAATTGACATGTCGTTATTTAGTATATTGATCAACGTATAAATACATTTGAAATGGTTTGAGCATGAAGGTATTTGATGACATACATGCACACGTTTCAAGCACTCGTTTCAGGGTTGACCAATATATTTTACCCTCGTCACTATAGTATATATCTTTAATATAGATAGACAGTGCATAGACTGTTTCATTGCTGGAAAGCGCATCTGCGATTCTCATTTCCGGTTTTGGAAATGAAAGACCATTTTAGCCTCTATTTCTAATTAAGTACCTACCAACATCGTTGAAGCCTGAAACCGTAGAAAAAGTGCGAAAATGGCCGCCCATAGCCCACTTCCGGGGCTAGTTAAGTGGTAAACTGGTCAACCAGCAGATGCAGGTCCAACCACGCAAGTACTAGTACAAGGCGCCTGTGTACCAAACTACTCACAACAATATATGTTCTGTCAAGTCGTTTGAGATCGATCTAGTATCTTGCATTCATATCCGTTAGTAGATCGAACATCTAAGGGCACAACGTTATCCAACTCCAATTAATCTCCTGAGTCGTTTTGTATAACTGCAAAGTCCTCAGTACTTACCAACGTTATAAGACACATACTGACAACTATTTATGGTAATTGAGTGCAAAGGTAAACGTTAAATAAAAAAGTGTTCATTTTATTTATCAAGACTTACTCAAGCCCACCTCACATCGGATTTAATTTTGTAAAATGTACTTGATGGTGAGCAACAATTTTTAGTACGGTTCAAGAACATACTTCGATCTACAACGTAAAGTATATTCAGTTACATTATCTTTATTGGTTTGTTGTTTATCATGGTTTAAATCTACCGGTACAGTGAGTGTATTTGTAGCAGTTGATTAAAATAACGATAGACAAAATACCATTTAAGATGTTAATGCAACTGAAAGACTGTTGACCATACTATATGTCCTTGAACCGCAATACACATTGTTGATCACTATCACGTATTTGTTTAAAACTTTAGTTGGACGCGAGGTGGATTAAAGTAGCAATATTGGCGGTACCGGCGGCTGAAAAATTAAGAACAAAATCATTTTGGAACTCTTAGAGGTCAATGTTTCAATTTAAAAGTTTAACTGTTGTATGTCACGTATATTTTAGAAAACTGAAAACGGTGATAACAGCCTCAATTTCGTTATGTACAACCGTTTCATTAGCTCCTACGCTTTGCATTGGTCATTATTTCATCTTCAGCTTCTTAACTTTTTGATCTCAACTTGCTTTATTTACCTGTTTAATAAAATATAATGCAAACACATATCCTATGTATTTACGTGTCTTTGAAGATTCCCGCCTTCGTTCTCTATTTAAACTTTTCGCATGACACAACATGTTTGAGCGATTAATTTCTATACACAAAGGCATAAGCAAAATGAATAGACGATTTAAGATTTGTCCCCAACTTTATAGCAATGGAGAATTTATAACCACTATCATTTTTGCAAATGTGTCAACATTAAAGTATTGTGAACCCTCAATCTCTGATGTTCATTTCGTTACCCCTCGGTTGATGTTATAAAGGGTTCGAGGGTAGGGGTTGAAGCATGGTAATAGCTAGCCTAATTCTCCTTCTTGATGAGCCATTAGACAGTCTTGCACGCAGTTAATACTGCTGTTAGACGCTCGCAAGACGATCAAAACGCCTCATCAAATTGAGTGGCTAGCTGAAGAATAGATTCACCTCACTAAGTGGCATGATACTACGGGATGGATATTAACTTCAGCCGATACTGGTGATAAAGGGAACTTTTTGTGAATTAGAACCACTTTAGTTGGGGCATGTTTTTCTTACTCTTTTTGTTGATATAAACTTTGTATTCCATCTTCTGTGGGTAAATAATCCCATATTGTACTTATAAAGAGGTAGCTCGGCGGAAAGACGCGATACTCTAATTCGGGAGGTCGCCAGTTTGATTCCGGCCACCGGTAATCTTGACTGAATCCGAAGCTTTCCTCAGACGTCAAGACGAATGTAGGGATTAATTCCTATCCTAACAGCCCTCGGACCTTCCTTTCCAACTGTCCAAACACTATAATATACCTAGTTAGTCACCTGGGCCCTCATTCCAGTACCCAAGATGCAACCGGTTGCACCTTGCGCCCAGGTTACGAAATAGGCGCGAAGTTACCACCTGTTACAACCCCCTAAAACTGATCTTGAATGATGGCCGTGAAGAGGGACATATCAGGTCCAAACTGGTGTGCACCTTATATAACAGATATTTCTACGAAAAATTATAATTCCGTATGTAATTAGTAGTAAGTTTATAAGATTTCACATCAATATACATAACTGCATCTATTTGTTGCTGTGTGGGCGATGAGACAGCAGAGTTTCAATCAGCGTTTAGTGGTGTAGTGGTGTAGTGGTGTATTGGTGTATTGGTGTAGTGGTGTAGTAGTGTAGTAGTGTAGTGGTGTACACTTAAAGACACATCAATCAAGAGTCGGACAGAAATCTTCTTTATCAACAATCACCTCTTCGGGTTTCTAGTTCGTAAATTCCTGGCTGTGTGAACCTAGCAATGAGGAGATTCGTTATTAATTATGTTTGTCTGGAATAGTATTGGCTATTGACATTTTTAAATACTTAGTACTAAGTGGATGGGATATTCAAATATGCTAAGTATAAAACGCGCTCAAACTAAAGCACATGCTAATTTTAAGCCCATAACTAACAAATAGCGAATGTTATGTTCAGTTTGAAGTGGACAAAGTCCATGCGTTCCCACTTCTCTTGTTATAGCGTTCATGGCCTATATAGTAATCGCGAGTACTCACGAAGTTAACCGAAGAGCTGTTGATAAAGAAATCTACTCTTGATTTACATGTCGGCAAATGTACATATTACTATATTTTATACCAAACATTTCTCTACTTGGACAAGTTGCATCAATTTATTACGCGTGTCTCCTTATTTCGCTCTTGAAAAGCGCGAGTAAAATCAATTCTCCAATAAAGGTTAAATCCAAGTCAGCTCGCGATAACAGGTTCATGCAGTCACATGACGGTCCCGTTCGGCCACGACATCCACGCTGATTTATAGGTAATATCACGTCACATGCATAAAATATGTAAAATACAGCTTGATTTACGAGCCCACGTTCTAACTTTGTCTAGTTCGCGTTTTTCATTTTTAAACGGAACAGAAGGGATATTTCCAAAATACTGGAATGAATTTATGAGTGTTGTTTTTGTAAATATTTGATTTCTATGGCACAGGTTTCTCTGATTAAATATTGAAGAGTGATGTGTGTACGGACCAGGTTTGAGTAATATCTTCCCAACAGTTTACGAGCCAATTCGTACACTATTATTTACATTTGAGAAGACTAGAGGTTTATCGCCAATTGTTCGTGATGGCTTTCAGAATAATGGAGCATGCTAACGGTTCACGGCGCTTGTGTGTCAGCTGGCGTGAAGGGGTGGATTTCTTCCTACAAGCCGCTATCAACCACAGATATGTGGGGATATAAGGGATTATTTATCGTAGTTTATACCTACTGACTTAAACTGGACCCATTTTCCATATAGAAATGAGTCGAATTTTTGACGTACGAAAATGAATTTCTACGAAATCCAAAACATGTTTTTATGCAGAAATTTAGATGTGCTTTTACTTGAGAGGGAATTTGTAATTAATTACATCGCGCACACATTAAATAATCAGTTGAAGAGAATTCCAATACACTTTTGCAATTAAAGCTTTTTATATAACTGTAGCAAAATAAAACATGTATAACTAATTAACTAATTTTATTACTATTTGTTGTTTTACGATGTACTCGACAGCTAGCCTAACGTCACCATTTTAATCCCCTCATACTATATATCATTATGATCATTAAGACATGAATGTACTACCAAAAGTATGTATTTTTAAGGTATTGATAGCAGATATAGTACATGCTGATCTAAACAGTAAACAGTAAGTATAGTCGATATTATGTAGTAAAATTAGACCTAGTAATAAAACATCAGAGACAATGAAAAAAGAAAAGATATTATGCTATATTGTATTTGTATGTACTAGTGTAAGTTAGGGGTAGGTGGCAAGAACCTTCCATTTGCACTTAAGAAACAAGCTTAAGTCACAAGACGAACCATGACTATAAGATTACAGATCGTTTTGTAAAATTAAATGAAAACACGACACTTTTAATATGCCCGAACCTTAATAAAATAGTAAAATCAATAAGCGAACAGGCGACAACAACTTTCGCAAACTTAAAAGTGAACCCAAAATTTACGGACATGCCTTGCATCTGTGTATAACGGTGCACAAATAATGTTGTTATTGTTAATATACTCAATATGCTTTATTCATTTTAAGCTAGACGTCTACCCTGCCATAATGAACTTTGATTTTCATTCAATTATCCTTGGCACCATAGTCTGTATAATGTAGGTTATGAAACTCGATTTTCAATCTTAATGGAGTTTTCCTAAGAGATGTTAAGTCAACTATAAAACGGTAAAGGATATTATGAAATTTTCGGTGGATATGTGCACTCAAACGTTGGTTAAAGTGAAATGAAATCTTTTAAACACGGTAATATAATTCCAATTCTAGCGAGGTACAGTCTGCTATTGTTTGCAACTGTATTCCAATCTGAGTTTTGTGTGCACACATTCCAATGAAATGAAAGCACATTTATTTTGAAACATGCATAGTCCCGTGTTTAAATATGGCGCCTCTATAGATTACAGCCAATCAGCGCGTACGTGATGTATCACCCACCTCATGTCACGTATTCGCCGTATATCTAGCTTATGTGCAGCGGAGATATTCAATTTCATTTCAAACGTTAATTTATCTTCCAAAACCTTTCCTTGTTGAGTTATGCACCATTTTGATGATATTTTTCAAATCTGCTAAAATTAAAATTCGGACAGAAAATTCAAAACTGTCATATGAGAACAATAACACTATAGCGTCATCGCATGTTATGTTTAGCGAGCGAACGAATTGGGTGTGGGTGTGAGTGAAACCTCTTTTCGAACCAAACAGGGCTTATCTCTGTCTTTATCCTGCGGCAGCTACAAATGATTGATAATGGGGATTTTCATATCATATTTATGAGACAAACCCAGACGGATAAACGGATTTACACACAGTTATTGGGAATATAAAAGTGGCTGTTAAATATACGAATACATTGGGAAAGAAGCGTTTACATTGAAGAGAAAATGTTAGAAGGTTATATGACAAAAAAATGTTATCACATTATAACATGAGTGGCTAGATCATGAATTGTTAATTTATACTAGGATATGGTATAGGGGATTCATTAGAATAATTTATCCTGATATAAGAAAAATGTATTTACATAGTTAAAGAAGGGGATACAATATTTGAAACGGTATACTTTGTAACATACGTTATTATAAGATCAAATAAACAACAAAATGTGTGCTGTGTTGATGTGTGTGTTTTTTACATTAAAAATACAATTTTTAGACAACCTTTGAGACTACCTTTGTCTGCTATGGAGACTGGAAGTGAGTGTATCTGTGGGGGGGCGAGAGTATGCATGGAATTGTATGGTGAGTGATAAGATGAGTGTTCACTGTTCATTGTAATAAGTTTGTATTATTATGACATAATTATGTATTTTATTATATTCCACTTGTGGGGCGTATGCCCCGTTGTGATAAAAGATTACATATATGAAACCATTCAAACACTTTAACATATTCTTGGGCAATTTCAACACATCGTTGAACGTTTTATAATTGTAATAATAGAAAACAAGGACAAAATGGATTGATGTGGTTTGAAGTATGTTTTTCACAACCGTGATTATTGTTTAAAAATCCCCCTGTGATTGGTTTCATAATGGTATAAGCGCAGATAATATCAATATCATATAATATCTGTGGTGTAAGTTACGAAGTTACCAAATAGCGTTGACCTCCATACCAGCGGTATACTTCCCTGTATGTGATGTATATCTCGTTTATTGTCCATGCCTGTTCTTATGCATGGCAAGTGCATTGATAAATCTGTAAAAAAAAAAATAAAAAAAAATTCACATTAAGAGTCTACCCACTCAGCAACTAAACTGATTTGCAGTGGGGGACTTTAATTTAAAGCGACTAAACCAACCCTGTGGGCTTCGAACACCATCGACGTGTGAGCGATAACCAATCAAAGATCGATATTTCAAATACGAAACATATGAATCAGTGACTGAACAGTGCGAACACCTGCGGACAAATGCCAGAATGAATAAGGCCGATTCAGAACAACTTTGAATTTATTGAGTGCTTCGTTGCTAGGACGGCTCCAAAGTCACCGTTCACTTATTCGTCATCTCTTGGATTTAATATAATATGATTAATAATTTAGTATGATTATTGATTAGTATATTCTATATCTTATTTGTATACTTTTATGACCCAAATACCTATGAGTATCCTCACAATGTTTTTAACCATATCCGACCTTAACGTAAAACCAAATTGAAACAAATCACGACCTCGATTAAATATGTTGCATAGTAATGTAAACAAAACACTTTAAAGAGTTAACAACTCAGTTCGTGCCAAAATATTGAAGTATAAAGATAACAATAACTGCTGTTTGAAACTCGATTCGTATGTTGTTGATGTGAGGCAATGAAATGTGTGCTAATAACATTTCAAAGTTGAAATTATGTGAAAATGTGTTTTAGTTCACAAGATACGATTCGCCAGTGAAGCCTTTGTATTCCGACTAGTTTTTGCAACTAATATGTCGAGACTAATTTCTTGTTTAGAATATTTTCTTATTGCAATCATGACCGTAAGGAAGGAACCCTTACTACTTCTCGCATGAGTAACTTCGACTCCATATTGCGAATGTGAGTGGCGAATATCATTCACCACCCGTTTCAGATCTCCGCGACTCAACACAACACAATAGGTTGGTTAGGGTGTATTGTGAACGCGCCTATGTTTGGGTGTTTGCCCGGGGACAAGAAACGGTGGCTTGACGTGCTATTCCCGTTCTACAAATATTTATAATGCAATAAACATAACAATAACAGTTGCAATCTCTGCCAAGACATTATCACACTTTCGTGAACAATGCTAAGGCCTTGTCTTTTGTTGGAAGAAACAGAAGGAGATGCAAAACCGGAAGGTATGACGTCAGTGGCGGCTTGATGGCGACGTCCCGGAACCGACATCATAAGGCGGCTCTACGCCTCCCAGTAGTCCTTCCGGAACATTGAGTTAGCTCACACTGATGTCGCCCTAGGCCAAGAACCAAGACTACAACAACAAGCGAAGAAGAACCGCCAACAAAAACCAATAACCACCAAACGAGCCACCGTCACTGTTCTAATGAATATCATTTGCATATCTTCTCCATTACTTTTGTCAACCCCTTCGAAAGTCGCGTAGAATGGCAACCCTTCTGCGCGACGCTGGAACAGGAAGTAGCGGAGACAACGACGTCCTATCTAATTCTCTGAAGAGAGTGAAACAATTCGTGAGATATTCTCGCAGATTGTGAGAGGCTGTCTCGCGAGCGACGCCACCACCCGACCCGACCTAGGTGGAGCTAGCTGGCTTATTATCTCTGATATTAACTATTATGTGCATGGCTTGGCTGTGCATGGAGAGAAGACGACGCTAACACAGACCGTGAGAGAACAAAAGTAACCATGGAGATTATAGAAGCGATACGCTGAATGTTTCTTTAGCTCAGCCATTTCTAGCGCTGGTTCTTGTTTCTTTCGGTAGTGATGATTTTAACGAGAAATACATACAACAGTTTTTGTGACATCATTGATACAATATCCAAATAACTAGTTCAGTTAGAATCAGAACCATTTAAACAAATTATTTTGAAATAATGTACGAGTATGAAAGTGAAAATTGGTGCAAAAATGCGTAACAAGTATACGTTTTTCTTCTTGTGGAGAGTGGTTCTTGTATATCCAAATATGGGTATCCATGCGGGTATAACCAAAGCCTGGATTCGAACTTTATGCACTTAGTTTATTAATTTGGTATCGCGAATGAGTCTACCAATTCACGGATAGAAAAATTTTGTCTACATCGAGGTGCCACGAAAGTAACCGCCATGTTGCCATGCTGCAGTGTTGCCATGCTGAAGTGTTGCGATGTTGCCATGTCTCCGCCTCAAGCCTCTCTTCTCGTACACACCAAGGCACGTCTCTCTCTCTCAGTTGAGCACACAGACTATTTTTCAGCACTCGCCTCTGTGAAATGTGTTAATTGTGTTTTACGGGTAGGGAGCTAGAATAGTCGTCAGCGTAATTTTTCGCTGCCTCTGCTCGTTTTCTTTTATCTCGCTTTGACCACAACTCCGCTGGCCGGCTGTCATTCAAAGGGTCAGCCCTGACTGGATGGGCGCAGATATGACACGGGCAGACCCCACATTGCAAGCCCTCTCAAATGACATTTTTTAAAGGCTTTCATCTCTTCAGCGAGTCGTATGATAGGCGAATTGTGTTCATTAAATAAATTTGTGTGCACTGGATCAGAGGGGTGCCGTCGTGATGATGGAAACACACATACACGAACGTTATAGAATTGACGTGGTATTTATTCTGTACAACTAATTAGAGGGGACTCGCTTTAAGGAGACCAAGATATATATACACATGCATTGGTTTAGGGAATGCAGTCCTTAGAACTAGATTCCCTTTTAGTTAATATTTGTAGAGTGGGGATTAACTCGTTAGTTTATTAGAAGCTATACCCAAATTTTAAAACCTTTGAAAACAAACATTGAAATCTGGCATCGTTTATATAATGTTTGACTAATGTAACTGTAACGTATTTTTTGCTGGCTTATGTGGGAACATTTTACTTCAACATTGAGGGTTCGTGGGTGAATCTTTTTGAATAAGTGGAGACGTTGGTATGCCCTTATAGTCATTTATATAATATGATTGTGTATTTATCTACCTTGAGAAAATGTAATGCACCCCCAGGAGGTGTTAGTTGAAATAACTAGATATTGTGACAATACAACCTTGAACTCCAATTCAAAGTGTTTGTATTATTGTTTGGATATCCCTTATTCTTATGTTAGCTTAGTAAGTAGTTATTTTGTTAGTTAGCTTTTGAGCTAGATTGTAAGATAATTTAGCAGTGGACTCTTGTCACGGTTAAAAAAATATCTAATTTTCCAAATTTTCCACCATATTCTATCTGGAAATTGTAGTAATTAATTAAATTTGTTGTACAACCACCACAACATGAAACTCTATGCAAACCATGTTGTCTACCTCCAATCACAGTTTCAGGTGAAAGACTAGTTGTGGTATAAATACAAATAAACTAGGTTGGAGAATGCTCGATTCTTAAATCTGTGGACTAAACTGGCTGGCTGTGTCGTTTACATTTCGCATGAGAATAATGTTTTTTGAAAGTCGACTCCTTCAAAAATATTAACGTCTAGAACACCTTGTACAGATATTTAATATTTCCAAGAAAATTATGGTTAAATATGTCAAACACATTCAAAATTGAAGGTTGACGTACACAGACAATCTATGTCACTCATCTGATAAATCTAAGCTATAAACATACTTGGGTGTCACGCTGAAAGCCATGTATTTTATTGACTAAGCTGTCACTACAGTCATGTATAGCTCTGACACTACGGCGTGTTTTAACTCTGAAAGTTTTTAGAAATATTATCGGAATTATAACTGATACTACACCGAGGAAACAAATTTTGAATACGATAACGGACATTGTATTTAATATATCTCTATTTTTAGAAGAACGCTATGCAACTATTTTTTATTTCACATTTATAAAAATTAAAGCTACATATAATATGTAATGTTATTTGTATATGATAGTACATATATACGTTTTAACACAGAAATGTGTGTTTTGATATTATACCGAAAGAAATTGTAATATCTTATTTATTTTTGTTGCACATAATTATATTGATTACATAACAAATATCGGTATTTAGACGAACTAGCAACACGGCCTCTTTTGAAGTAAAGTTATTTGAAAGCTTCAAGAGTTACTCAAGAGCTACTTTTCAAGTCAACATAGAATATAAAGCTTTGAGCACTAAAGTGTTTTGTAAAAATAGCAAACGTCGAAGTGTTCTTTGAAAGAATTTATGAAAATGAATTCACTCATTATAAACCACCAACAACTTTGTATTGTTGGAGATAAAGAAGAGAAAATATAATGCCACACCATTCTGCTCTTACTTTAAGCACCATCTTACTTTTGACAAAAGAGCGATAAGCGCAGCAAACTTTAGTTTTAGGTTTTAAGTATCTTCCCATTTTGATTATCTTTAAAAGAAGCTAACGCCTCTTTGCCAGCTTCGTTGTTCTATTCTGTTGTCTGTATCTCATCTATTTATCTTCATTTACCTGTTCTCTCCCTACGCGGAAAAGCGCTTAGCCTGTTATCTTATCTTTTTGACACCTCATTATTAAATTTTCCGCGTAATTGTGTGATATTCAGGCAGGGAAATGATTTGTGTGCAAGCGCCTTCCCTCATGCGCTAACTACAGTTCTGAGGTCATAAAAACCGGCGGACCTCCAGTGATGCTAAATATAGACCTGGCAAGATGGCGGGGTGGTATATTTTTTAAATAAGAAGTGAAAAGGGTTTTTATTTTTGAGTATTTATTAGCGAATACTTATACAATTCCAAGATATTGCTGAACCATATACATACCATGCATACGACATATTTATATTATTGAAATGGAAGAATGATATGGCAATTTTATCTCAAATCTAAAAAAGACTTAATTATGGAACGCAGTATTGTAGAACTTTGAGTTCATTTAAGCGACGTTTTTGTCAGGAGAATCTAATTACTCTCCTCAAATTTAAAGTTTACTAAATACTAAATAGTGTGTCCGGGATTAATGGTAAGACAACACAACCCTATTTATTGTTAATTTATTGTTATTTCAATAAACATAGCACCCACAATTATGACAATGATGATTCTTTTACTGGGTCACACGAAAACATACTTATTTACAAGAGAATCTTTTTGTAGGGTAGGAGTACAATTTGTAGTATTTTTCTGCTAAAATACGCATAATATGGGACATAGAATAATTGCTTGCATAATCATATGGAACCAGTTTTTAAGTTTCAATCATTTCTAATTTAAGGGCGTACTGAAAGAAAACAAGTTTCAGATGTGTAGACAATCATTAATGAACAGAAATTATTCCTTTTAATAACGTCAGATAATTTTCATTACATTTCAATGGAAAAACAAATGTGTAACTTTGTAACAAAATATAAATCCAACAATTCAATACATGTCTGAGTGAGGTGTAGATTTTGTATGCATACTAATATAAGAACAGATCTCCCCCTTTTGTCTCCGGCTAGAAGAAGACTCACCTTATTCATCTGCTTGTGTGAGCGGCGTGAACGAGAATCTTTTAGCCACACAGTGTGCCACTTCGTCATTGTTATGCACAGCAACCCCTTGTCACATCTAGTGACGACTCTATGATATTTTATACGCTTGACTACGCTAAGCCCCGTCGCTACAGTCACACTGTTTGTTGGATTTACGGTTGTTCATCCCCTAAAGAATTTGCATTGACTTTTTACTCATTAGAAGGACTATTATCTAAGGTTTGTCTACGAAGGCGGGGGAGTTTGTCTAATGATTACCCGAGAGTTTTACCCCTTCCAAGGGATTCCGCCTTGCCGGCCTGGGGATTAGCATAATGGAAAAAGTTTCTCGCTTGGTCCTTAGATGTGACACTCACCCATCTTCTTTCTCATTTCCAACTTGACTTTGTCAGTAATTAGAGGATTTTTATCCAGCCCTTATTTATCCGCTTTTTAAGAGGAATGGTTGCGCGAGAGACGGGGGAAATATTCGATGTAAAGTTCGGTTGTAAAGACTGACAGGATACGAATCTATAGACGGACGTGTTCAAGAAACTGTGGATCAATCTGGCAATTTAAAAGAGAGACTTTAACACTTCTATGAAGTTAATATTTTGGTGCTTACATTACACAGTTTGTCTGTTTGTCTGTGAAATTTGCTATCAAATTGTATATTTTAACCAGTACAGGTGAAACCGACGAAAATTATAGAACAATCAAAGTAGGAATTAAATCAACTTTGATGTTGACAATATGATGTACATATAATCAGATGATAACAATTCACATTTCATTGTATTTTAATGTTTTTGGCATCTGGGATAGTTCACATGTAACACACGCAGAAACAGTTTGACTCGGAATAAAATGTTCAAACCACCCACGAACAAAAACTGTAATCTAGGTCACATACTTGAAATACTGGTGAATATTAGAGTATCCTATCGCTGCTTCTTTTCTTAAGCATCAGACCGAGGAGGTTGGCCTTTTTATTTGGGATTTTATTTTGAAATAATATCGTTGACGTCAATGGACCATGAACACAAGCATTGTATTTAAAAGGTTAATTGATTACCGATTACCTTTTATCTCAATCAGTGAGATCACATTCTTTTTGTAGAGTTCGTTAAACGTGTTGTTTTATGTGTCCCTTCTTGCAAATATACGAAAGTCTTGCCCCTTTATCTTTTCTAGTGTGTTTTAGACGATTGCAACTAAATTAATGGATTGGATTGAATGTCTTTACACATCAACCCGTAGTATTTATACATACCTTGTAAGGACGCTCGCAGGCTATCACTCCAAAATTAGTGTGACACCGCTCTGGTCAAATGCAGGGATTGTGGCCGTTGCCGATTATCGTTGGTCTAGGACCATCGTTCCTGCTTCCAAGGCCAGGAGCTTGGGCATCAATATAGCCCTTCTATGTTAGCGATTCATCACATCTTTTAAAATATCTTCTCCAAAACTATGAGTCTTGAAGCCCAAGTAACATCATGATCACTCCGATCAATAGCCAACGGCTTAGCCGCGGTCGCTTAGCCGGTTCCCATACGAGCAACCTGGGGCTAGGTCAGGAGGTGGATGGGTAACCACTCTCCTCTGAAACCGTTGGTTAGAGCAGATTGGAGGGTTCGAAAGCTTGTGTAACAGCTTCGTTTTTCTCGTCAACTGCTAGGCGGTCTATGTTAGTGGAGGAATTTATATGACTGATCAAAGTTACACCGTCCTTTCGGATGAGACGTAAAGACGATGTTCACCTTGGTACTTTTCGACAGGAATAGGCTACATGCAGGTAATAGGCTTCCCCTCCTCCCTTCCTCATTACCATTTATCCATCATCACTCATCAGGCTAAAGAGAGCATTGTGACACGGGCCTTAATTACACACTACCTCTTTTCGCTACAAAAAATTGTTTTGTATCCCCAATATAAAAAATTTAAAACAATCACATCTTGAGTCTAGTAATTAAATGATTTTCCCGTTGTAATACTTCTAGTAGGCGTGTATAGCAGCTTCAGTTCTTGTGTACTATATTACGGGTTGAAACGAAGAAGAATTTACAATGGATGTTAACAAATATTTAATTTACTTTTCTAAATGCATCAAAACAATTTTCAGCACAGCACAATCCTCGTGATAACGCTGAGCCAGGTATTGTTAAGTATGTAATTCTCCTTCTATTCTGTTTAACTAGGTTAAGTAGTTCAACTATAACTCTACCAGCATGCAAATATGCGAAAACAACGCGATTTTTTCATACGAGCAAATTGAGACAAATACGACAATTTTCATTAATTGCCTCGGCTTTAAGTGACGCCAGCCTAATCAGCCGCTAATTGGCACCTTGTGAAGTAGCAGCAACGTTGCTTGTGAGCCGTGGCTGTATTATGATGGTTAAATATAGAGAGAGGTAATTGTTTCTCCAAACACAACTACCTACTTAAGTATCTACATACTTCCGCTAACATAATCATACGCGATGCTTGTTGATCTCTCAGGAGTAGTTTGTACTAATTAACTTAGTACGTTGGAAAGTAAATAGGTTATATTACAACAAAACGAAAAGCTTCGAGCTGCTTAATTGTTTATGGAAATGCAATTTATGGGGTCATCAAACATATCTACACCTTTTCTTTTTATCCACATATAGGCTTATGTCAATAATATTGTTGAATTGATAGCGTTTGGGCCAGGTGACACTGATACCGCACGATCGCAGTCTGTCTGCTGACACCGCTATGTATAGCATGACCGCAGTCTGTCTGCTGACACCGCTATGTGTATATCACACACTTGGCATGACCGCAGTCTGTCTGCTGACACCGCTATGTGTATCACACACTTAGCATGACCGCAGTCTGTCTGCTGACACCGCTATGTGTATCACACACTTGGCATGACCGCAGTCTGTCTGCTGACACCGCTATGTGTATATCACACACTTGGCATGACCGCAGTCTGTCTGCTGACACCGCTATGTGTATATCACACACTTGGCATGACCGCAGTCTGTCTGCTGACACCGCTATGTGTATCACACACTTTGCATGACCGCAGTCTGTCTGCTGACACCGCTATGTATATCACACACTTAGCATGACCGCAGTCTGTCTGCTGACACCGCTATGTATATCACACACTTAGCATGACCGCAGTCTGTCTGCTGACACCGCTATGTGTATATCACACACTTGGCATGACCGCAGTCTGTCTGCTGACACCGCTATGTGTATCACACACTTTGCATGACCGCAGTCTGTCTGCTGACACCGCTATGTGTATCACACACTTTGCATGACCGCAGTCTGTCTGCTGACACCGCTATGTGTATCACACACTTTGCATGACCGCAGTCTGTCTGCTGACACCGCTATGTGTATCACACACTTTGCATGACCGCACGATCGCAGTCTGTCTGCTGACACCGCTATGTGTATCACACACTTTGCATGACCGCATGACCGCACGATCGCAGTCTGTCTGCTGACACCGCTATGTGTATCACACTTTTTGCATGACCGCACGATCGCAGTCTGTCTGCTGACACCGCTATGTGTATCACACACTTTGCATGGACGAGTCTTTATAACAATGTGCTGCACGTTCTCGAGCCCAAGTCATGCAATATTCAAGATCGCATCATTTATCTTGCACAACTCACACCGCGGTCGGCCCGTGGATATATGTGTCATATAACGACCATACAGCTCGCAACTGCACGAGAAACTAATCAGCAGATGGTTTCAGCGTTGTCTATTTGATGTTGTCGAGTTTTATTGGCAACATATAAAATAGCGTTTGTGTATATAGCAGGGACGAAACACACATTTCAAGATAATTGGTTCTCATGGAGAAGTTCAGCGGATTTTTCACCATCTAGTTTTATTTCGGAAGCGTTGAATGGTGAGCGATTCACTGTGAGTGCTTTTCAGGAAAAGATAATTTGATTATAAGTTCAATATTTGCAGTTAAATAGCCGGGAAGAGTGTAAATATATACGTGTAGAGTTTTCAATCAATTAGCTGGAGTAGTGATGTGTTTCTGCAAAATTATTATTGCGAATGTCGTATTCGCTCATGCGGTTTGATGACGAACACGACGTATTCACGAACAGGGTTGGACATGTAAGTAAGTTATATCAGTAGATAAGCGCGAAATACATGTTTTATAACTGCAATGGTTTTATTGACTTGGGTGTTGTTTGTTTTGTTCAACAACTATTCGTTGAATTAATTACTTTGTAAGAAGTGAATCAGTATCTCAAATTTTTAAGGAGTACGTTCAATTTGTAACAAATTTAACCAGCGGCTAAACCGTCTACAGAGACAAACACGTTTAAAGAATATATTTAGACCTATTGATACCAACGATTGACGAACATTGCAATTGACTATTATGTATTTTTTTTTTTATAACTTTGTCTTAAGTTAATTTTCTATACTCTTACGTTTATATATTTATTGCTGTTTGGAGATTGTTAGTGGTGTTTTGTTGTCAAGTTGCACATGTTTGTAAAGACAATATAGTACCAATTATTTCAATTGAAAAATTCACTGTCCAATAGCTTTTATATTATACGTGTTTAATAAAATATAAGAAGTAACTATATATATTTATAAGGCTTCATGTATTTATTATAATGTTAAAATCTGGTGTCAATATCATGTAATTGTACAGGTTGCGTAGGAACATTGTTCATGTACGGATAATGTTTACGGTTAATCAATCGTAGGTCTATTTCGTTTTGATCGTGTTTCTCGACAAACGAAACATATCTATAATCATTTGTTTTTTATAGTCTTGTAGTAAAGGCGTTTAATGTTGATACGAACATATCACGATTGTAATTTCTGTTATTGGCCGATTATATTCCGGTCAGTTGGAAGTTTGTCTGGACGGCTCCGAATGCGGTAAACCCCCTTTCCCTCGCCGCGTTATTGGGTAAGCTCATAGCATACTTCGGTGAGTTTCTCCCTCTAAGGGATCAAGCGGCCGACAATATGACAAATTCATTTCTCCCGAAATGATTTTCGCTGACCGGCAGCGGATGTTATCTCGGTCGTAACGGACCAGTGATGATGTTGATGATTGCAAACACGCTCTTCATAAGTAATAACTGCTGGCCAGTGATCAGCACAAATACTGATTTACGACTTTTATGTACACTGATGCTTAGATTTATAGACCCATAGATCATGCGTAGCCTCATAGGGAGCGTCAGAAGTTACTTCTTAACTTTAATGGTTGAATTCTTATAACCCTCTCGATAAAAGATTAATTGTCTTGTAAGAGTAAACCAGCTCAGTTAATTGTGAATGTTCTGTCATCGCAACAGCTCAATTTGGTTTTCCGCGGGTGCAATTATTAAGACTGTGAAGGATTTTATTTCCCCTCCGAGTCGACCAACGAGCTACGACGGAAAATCAGCAATTAACATTTCGAAAATATGTTTCGTCGGTGATAAAATCTGTTTGATTCTTGTCCCGAGCCTGAGCGGGCGAGGACCGCGTCGAGGCGCGATCAATGCGCGCCTAGCGGAAGCGGACCGCATTCAACTTCGCGTGATTCCTCGCGATTATTTCCAATTATCAGAACGAGCTCCGCCGAACAAAAATAGAGTTCCAAATGACGATTATTCTTTTAATGACCAAATTTTCCCCCAATTTGATATTTAAATTTTAGTGAAGCCGCCTTGGAGGTATTAGCGGACTTAACAGTGCGCGAGGTTGGGACGACTGGCTTTGCTTCGTGCTGAGGGCGAACTCCATTTCACTCCCCCGATATTGCTCGCGTTTCGATGCTGGGCTGACGGAAACCGATGAGGCATTCACTGTAGTTTTCGAAACTATTTGTTCAGCAGTCCCGCCGATTATTTGTTGTTTGTGCTATTGATATGGACGACATAGAATCGTACGGTGAACAGTTTAGGTTTACTAGACGGGAATCGATCGATGTAACATGGGTATTATTTGTTTTAGAAAGACGGGTTACAGTTCTTTCTTCAATATATATATCCAAGTCTCTGTCGCGTTTCACCCTCCATCATAATAACTATCAACCGGTAGTGATCGTGACATTGTCGCTACTTCTATGGAGAGTGTAAACAGTCCTTGCCCGCGATTTATTGTGCTCGGAGGTTTTTCTTCTAGAAGTGAAAGTGCCATGAATGAACATGGATTCCTATCGACAGTAGGAATATTGTCACATAATACGGCGTATTGGTGTGTATAGGAACGTTTTATATATGTTTATGTAATACATAGTACAGAAATGTGTGTACTTAATGTGCTTCTATTCTATTGCACTTGTCACTGTCACTGTTAAATAGCATAACATGCTGTTGGGGCAAATTCATAAATAAATAAATATAAGTTGCCAATAAAGATACATGAATATGTTGTGGGGGGGATACATTTTTTATTTCAGACTAACCAACAAATAATTAAAACTACATTTACATTTAAAAAGTTCGGTCAATGTTTGTTAAGTGAGAAACAAATTGAAGTAATTGACAAATCTACAGTACTGTCAATAGTCATTATTGCATTAAAACATCAACGTCTACCCAACAATAGAAGTAAGTTATAATTTACTCAGGAAACAACTGTTTTATAGCAAGTATACGTATTTATAACGCAATTGTTTGTCTTTGATATCGTCATTCACTGTAGTGTGCTTTACAAGCCTTGGGGTGATCAACGTAGGGTTCAAGTCAAGTGCAAAAGCTCCGTCGTAGACGCAATCAGCTGATTGGCCCAGTCAGCCGGACCTTTTGCCAAGGAGACTTTCAAACGTCGGAGGTCAAACCGGTCGGAAGTATCAATGTTATTTGGTAACGATTTTTGAACTACATCAAACCTCAGAGCTACCGTTAACCTACGCATCATTGACCAATAGAAATAGTCCACGTTAGTCTCGCATTTAACATCAAAGCAATTTCTAGAAACCTGCTTCTAAATTTTTTAAATCAACAACTGACTTTGAAACAATTTAACGAAGAATACAGAAAATGTGTGTTGATAAAACGAATAATTTCTCAGCAACATTTTCTGTGCTGGGAATCCACTCTGCTCTCTGTTGGAGTCGCTTGAACTAAGTTACTTATGTGCGCTAGACGATGAAGAGTGGGAGTAGACGTTCGTGAATCAGTGTCATATTGTGTCGGAGTCGATAATTGTATTTCGCATGTAGTTTAGTTTGATTCATATTTTATTACAAACACTCAACTTTTTACGAACATTGTTAACAAGCTGCTGATTTGTATTTCAATAGAATAAAATAAAATAATAATACTTGCAGCGTTAGTGTCGTTGAAATGGAATACCTTGCTTGAAGTTACATACAATCCACATGTTATTGAGACGTCTCATATTTTACAGAAATGATTGTTATATTTTTATGTAAGCTAGTTTTATAAAGCAAAAAAAATTATTTTATTCATATACATTTATTTTTCTTCCATCTGCAATATCGACAAAGAAATATATTGAATGAGTTACAGTGTCATTTTATACTAAGGGACGTATGATAGCTGGAGAAAATGCCTGATGATCGCAGAATTTACCGAGCTTACTGGGTAATCCAATATAAATTACCTATACAGCAAAGATTACAGACGAAGAGGTTCGAACCGGTGACCTACTGACTTAGAATGTCTCGTGAGAACGCAAAGTCACCTTATCAGTTCCCGAGCGCTGCTATTTCGACGTGTTACACTTTTCCGATAAAGATGCAATTTTAGTTGCTCGGAAGTTGAACGAACACCTTCACGTACACTTTCTGAATCGGAAAGTGGGCAAAACTTTCCAGTGTCTGAATGAGAAATGAAACCACTTACCGATTCCGCAAGTGTCCTTACTAGAGTCTATGAAATGGTATGGAAGAGGCATATCGCACCTTGTTATAGCGTCAGCGTTAAGGCGATATGATAGCTGCGAGGCAACATTATTTATCTGTTACATTTCTCAGTTTGTATTTCCGTTTCGAAATTTCCGTTTGCATTGCCGATTTCCTTATTCACCATGTCAAACGCTGTCTCACTTCAGAACTAGGTTTCTAATGTATTTACTGACTTCTCAACATGCAGAACTTCATCGATTTGTTTAAACCTTATTACCAAGTATCGTGGCTCGTGAAACATGTGTGTTTTTGTGTGTTCTAGACATAATTTTCCATCTGTATGCAGATGCATCGTTCGTGGGTTTAAAACACTAACGGCTATTTTCCTCTTCAATAACACACGTAGATTGGTTGCTGTAATTCGAATCGGAAGCTGTTATTATCATCTACGTGCAGTTTACATTTCAAATATCTTATCGAGAACACCGTGTTTGATGTAGGAATTGCTTCGTTCATACAAAAAAAAACTCCGAATATGAGGTAGAAACTTCATTTCATTTTGTTTTAGCTCCTTTGTCAACTTGAAAAGTTTCAATTAAGGAGTCATTTTTTATTAATAGAATTTAAAATTTGTATTTGACTTTTGATAAAAAGCTTTCGAGAATGGAACGAACATTGGAAAGGTTAAACAGAATATTTTCCACTCGACTAGGGCTATATTCGTTTCATAACTCAAATAGTTCCGAGTGGTTAATGTCGTGGCTGTAATTATCAGTTCATAAATTATTAAGATTATCATGATTGTTGATACAATCAATATACATACGGTAATTGTTAAAAGTTCAGTTTTCGCTCTTGGCTGAATGTAAATTTAGTACGTGAATTTTAATCAGGTTATATTTGATAAATAAACATGAGATTCATAACAACGTTGAAGTAACTATCTAGTTTGGGTCGCAGGAAACGTTGCACCAAGGAGAAGAATTTCATCTCTAGCCAATCTCTCTCAACTTGATCGGATATTTGGCCCCGTAGTAAATTGAGTTTCAAAACATGACTGCACGGCATTACGCTTACGGTGACGTTGTACCATGAGAAAACCAACACAGGCAGTGGCGTAGGAAAATTGTGGACTAACTTAGATGGGAAGCTGATCAAATACATTAATGTTCACGAAGAGAACACACTGAGGGTTTAGATAAAATATATTAAAACTTCCATCTTAAAATTCAATTAACGAAATACATAATAATTCTGTTTCGCTCGTTGATACAATTTGGAGGGGGGGAAGTCTGGTTTATTCAAACAGTTATTTACTTTTCTATTCTAACTTATACCTCTTGCGGGTGATTTTACAAAATTCATTACAAACGGTATTGTTATTTATCTTCACAACATCAGTAATCACAATCAGTAATCACAATCAGTAATTGTACAATTAATTAGTTAGATAACATAAATAAATACACTTGTATTTATTTTGTACACATGCACTCAGGTAAAAGAATTGACTTTCAGTGAGGAACATTATAATATCATTTATCATATTATTCTTCGTTGTTTATGACGGCTCCAAAGTCACCCTTGCATATAAGCTAATGTCTATAGATTTATGTCAATTTTGACAGTTATAAACCCAGTTCGTACCGAGGATTCAACCCAGGACCTTCAGCACTAGAAGCAGGAAGAAACGAACAACGAGGTACATAATCATAAGTGTGCATAGATGATCATAATGGGCATAAACTTGTCAGGCGCAAGATCCAGATGGGCAAGTGGACTATTAGCACGATAGATGCAGTTCAGCAGACAAGGCGGAAGTATATGTTGTAACGTCATCTAGAAAACATCAAGAAATTTCGGAGCACGTCAGGATATCTTCGATCATTTGTGAAATATTCTAAAACATTATAGTGTTTACAAGATGATGTGCCACCGCAAAGCTAACACATTGTGCAGCACTGTCTTTTGGAACTAAATTAAAAAAACACACACATTTAGGGTCCACCCACTCAGTAGTAAGACTGATTCTCAGTGGGGGACTTTAATTTAAAGTGACTAAACCAACCCTGTAGGCTCCGAACAACATCGACGAGTGAGCGATAACCAATCAAAAACATTGAAGTTGTGTACTGAACTCTCAACTGTGATTATAGTGAGTAAGGTTTTAATAAGCGATCTTGATTTGTTTGGAAAATTTATTGAAATCATCTGAGAACTAGGACTTGAATCTGTCGTAAGTTCGACTGTGTCCAAATGCAGCCGTTGTATTTGTCGTTATTGATACTGTAAAGTGAGACATCTGATTTCAAGTTCTAGTCGCAATTACTTTTTGTTTTTAACGGTATCGAGGGTATTAGTACAGTATTCACCAAGTCCAATGCTGTTAACAAATTAACATATTTATTTAAGACGTTAAGTGTAAGCTTTTTGTGTCTGGCCTGCTCTTGATATGCTTGACAAAGTTTATAGAAAATCCTTGTAGGAGAAAATGCGGCTTGTATTTTAGAAGCTTAGATTCTTCTTCATTTCTTATTCTTTTCTGTCTCCTTGGCTTTTTCATGGCTTACCTCTGCCGGTGTGCTGCTTGGGACTAGTAAAATATTTAAGTCACATGAAGCTTCAATGGCTTGTGTTGTATGTTCCACTCGCCTTTTGTTCTCTCTCTCTCTCTCTCTCCCTCTCTCCCTGTGACCCCTTTTTCTACTTTGCATTTCATAGCACGAGCAGCACTATCTCTGCAGGTACTCTGCCGCTCGGTAACTATTCAAAAACTATACTCAAAGTGTAGTTCTATAACTTTACCAAACTTAGTTATAAGTAAGATGAAAATGAAGAAATATACACACATACCCTATTGACATTTTTTAGTCAACTCCAAAAAGTACTTACGCGCATTCGGGACGAGGAGAAACATGAGGTGAACTTGAGAAATGAAAATATGATTTCTTTATTCTATATACAAGATTAGAGAGTTAATGTAACATTCAATTATATTGATATCTTTACCTTGATTGATACATTTCCAGTGGACCTATACATTCTAATGCGTACTTGAGAAACATTTGGATCTTTGTGAAATTGGCTCTAAATCTATAGGACTGAACGTTGTAAAGTAGAGGCAACACTGGTTTATTTAGACTAATCATCCCTTTTTTCGTCAATGGCAGAGAAATCGGTTATGTTTATAGTCATAAATACAACGATGGTCATTTTTACCAGTAGCCGATTATAGTGAACAGTTTTTTTACACGATTTTACAAGGCAGATGAGACAAAATTGATCAACTACTTTCCATCGTGTTTTCTATGTCTACCCTCATATATACGACACATAACAATGAATGGTCTTCACTTATTACGATGTTAATTTTTATAAATTAATTATCACAATCTTTACTACCCAACTTTAAACATTGTGTATGTTTCACAATTAGATACAAGTAGTAATAAATATAAGTACACTTTATGCTGTCTATCCACTGTGATATCAAAATTATATTTTTACTAATTTTTCTATTGCACGGGATTTGTTATACGTTTGTATTACTACTCAAACTAAATAATTAATAACAATGATTACGCCTATTTGAATTATTGATTGAAGTTTACTGGTATAAAACTATTAAAATATCTAGGTAAATTATGGAAGCTCAAACCCCCGGCCCGAAGCGAGAATCGAACTAGTAACTTCCCATTAGCAGGAGAAAACTTCATACAGGTAGAGTAAGAGATCCACTTACATAAGCGTATTGTTTTTGTTGTTTACTGGTTTAGACACAGACAGTATATTTTCTCTCGACTTTTATTAGAAACCATTATCTTCATTGTAATGTAAGATGACAAAGGCGACAGTAGCTCTCTGCGGAGAAGAAATGAACTGACTGACTGCGAATAAATGGCAGACACGGATGCTCCCCTCGGAAAGACGCTTGTTTCTCGTTTGATGGTGTTCCACTTACAATTTCCTTATAGAAAGCAAAAACCTGTGAAGGGAAGGGAGCATTTGTTTGTAAGCTATTGTTGCACGTTGGAACGACTGTCACAAGTTTTCTGAGACCAATTTCCTGTTAACATAGACAATATCAGAAGCAGGTTGCGAGATGTTTGATTGCAGCAATATAACTAACAAAGAGATGTGTTATTATTTTCCTGTTTATTCGTATTGTCCATGGCAAAATGTTCTGATCCACCGTTGATCCAATGTCCATTGATCAAATAAGTTTTATGGATGAATATAATTTGCTTCACAGGAATCCTTGTATTTATATATATAAATTATGTAAAATATTATGATAGGTTAATGTATTTATTATTTATAAAATTGATTTAAAAAGTGCATATAATGTTATTTTTTGTTTTCTTGGAGTGCTGCAGTTCACAATATAAAGAAAATGTGGATACCATCTTACTGGTCTTACTGGTAACTAAAATTATTACTTCGTAAACTTTCAGCCAAATTTAAGAGCTTGAGGAACACTGTTGAGTTTTGGTTCTAGCATGGCCAAAACATAGAATGTAATTTCTTTCCATGAGCAGTTTGTGCGCATTCTCAGAATAGTATGTGCACCCCGAAACAGCCTTACCGCTGTTTTTGTCATAGACGGGTGGTTCGGGGCAAACCGGCGAGCCTCAATTTCTAAACCCGACATCTGATTGGCCACGAACCACTCATCTATGACGCAAGCATCGGTAAGGTTATTTCGGCGCAAGTATGGAATAGGTCCGAGCCAACGGTGTAGCGGTGTAGCCGCGGTCGCTTAGCCGGTTCTCATACAAGCAACCTCGGGCTAGGTCAAGAGGAGGGTGGGTGACCGCTCTCCTCCGAAACTCTAGTTAACGTTGGTTAGAGCAGATTGGAGGTTTCTAAAGCTAATGTAACAGCTTCGTTCTTCTCGTCATCTGCTCGGCAGCCCAGGTTAGTGGAGGAACCTATGTGACTGGTCAAAGTTACACCGTACTTTCGGATGGGACGTAAAGCCGATGATCCCCTTCGTACTTTTCGACAGGAGTAGGCTGAGTGTCGGTATCAGGCTTCCCCTTCCTTCCTCATAATCATTCATCAATTATCTGACTAAAGAGGGCACTGGGCCTTTAATTTTATTAAAATAAATAAATAGGTTCCGGCAAAATGCCAAATTATTTCTATATTCTTTTGATAACAGAAAGATATAGGTGGCTTCAACGAGAGGAAGACAAGTAAAAGGGTATTTAGATGTTTTATACAGGTCGTTTTGCTAATGTATATACCCTGCAGGCAATGATTGGTGAAAAGCGAATTATCTCTGGCCAGTCCGCGTGCACATTGCAACACACAAGGGGGTTGGAGCGCACAGAGGCGACAAGTGTGGTAACCGTGCGTAATCAGCGTTGCGAGACAGAAGTTCACCTCACAAACTGCACTCACTGTACCGTAGTTCCGTGTTGTTGGAAACACGACGAGGCTCTACGAAGTTTATGAACGCGCCCAAATCCACTAAGGATATACGTTCATGTTGGTTGTCAGTCTGTGACAAACATGCGACCTTTTTGGACTTCTAGAAGCCAAATCCCCTGTGCTTGCAATGTTTCTCTGACGCATTTGCGCCTTGGATCGCACTGAATGAAGTCAGCATCTCTGCAGTATGTATTTGCACCGGAATGTGAAGTTTACTTCTATTATCTCAGGCCTGTGCTACAGAGTGAACTTATAAATCAGGCATACTTGTTCATTGATCTGATTCAAAAATATATTTGTTGCGTTTGTAGAGAAGTGCAATGAAGGTATTTGCCTTGTTATGAATAATGCTCAATTTGCTTCAATACAACACTATTATTTTGAGATTGAATTCAACACTCCAATACATGTTCACTGTATCAAAATATGATGGTATCGCTCGCTACTCACGCTTCATTATTGGAAGTATTTACTCACATAAAGATATAATAATTTTGTTATGATGAGGTCCGTAACAGTATTAAACAAAGTAGCTGATAGAAACAATAATTTGTATCCTTATTCATTTTTGAATAAACCCTTAATTAACCTTATGAATTGAGGAGGACAATTAAATCCTTGAATGCAAGGATATTTATTATATTTCAATCAACAGAATGTGTGTGGCACAGTGCCCTTGTAGGCTGTGCAAGGAATACGTTTTTACTGTAGGGTAGCTGTGTATTATTTTGCACACGGCAGTGTAGTTGCTTCTGCGTGTTCATACTGCCTTTGTTTTACGGTTTCCAGAAAGAGGGCTTGACATCTCTTCAAAATGGTGTAACAAGTGTTTGAATTCTACGGCCCACAAAATCACCAAGTCTCGAACGTAATAATTCAATCATTTACAGTTTGTTCAATTGCGCTTCACTCATGCTCGTGCGCAGATAATTCGAACACCAACAAGAATCTCCATTTCCATAGTTTCCTGTTTTCACTCGAAATCTCGTCAACCGTTAGTAAATTCGAAACGAAATGCTGTCAGCCGTATTTTTCACTGTTTCTTCTCTACTTAGCTTTGCCCACGCGAAGATGTTTTATAGCTTTACGGACTGGCGCGGAGCGGCGAAATGGAAAAAAGGCACAAAGAAAAACCATTTTTTCATATCTTTTGTTTAGTTCACAACCTAGATTTTCTCTCTTCGTAAATTGAACCAAATATATCTCTTTCTATAGCTGTATTTCAAGAGAAAAGATTTCAGGCTTATGTTTTTTTCTTTATACACTTTCAGACCGACAAACAGTGAGAAATTACTTTTGTTTCCGCATTTTCGCTTTTTTTAACGCCTGTCGGTTGCCATTCATTTGTTTGAGCATTATAAAAGACGTGCTTAATTTTTGAGTTTATTTCTGTCTTGAGTTAAACGTAGCATTCATAATACCAGTGTTTTCTCCGTCTCCTTGGAAGACTGGGGGAGCGGGGGAGCGAGGAAGAGGGGATTGAGTAAATGGAAGAGGAATGTTCTAGATTACTCCGATGTCGAGAGTGGCATTTTTTCAGCTTCTAAAAAATAACTGAAGTCGTGCATCATGAGTCACCCCTACTTAGCCCTGACGATTCAGCACCTCGTGTTGAACGTCGAAGGATATTTGTGTGTACTTGTCTAGTCAGGTGTTTGTTTTGATGCAGAGATGCAAGAAATAACATGATGCCCTTTCCATGGCTTATCAAAACAAAGATAACTTGATTTTTACATCACTTTTAATACCCGTTTACTTAGCAATATTTTCATCTACCTCGTGATGATTATACATTATAATATAGGGAAATAAAATCATAATTACAAGAGTGTCAAACATCTTATGGAGTTGTAAGCTAAAAATATGTCCTACAAATTTATTTCTTGAAAATGTGTTGATTCACCATCTGATACCCTATTAGAGTGTCATATGCTGTCCAAAATTAAAACACATGAATGTTTCTTCTGCCAAATAATCGCACCAATAATCATTATTCTCTTCAAAGGGTGCTTTTATTACTACACGCAATGTTTTTATACGATATAGTCCTTGAAATCGTTTCATAGTGACGCTATGTTACTGGAGCGTCTGGTGTGTTGAAACATGGTACATGATAAGCGTATCAAGCTACCACGCAAGTCACTATTTTAGTAAACGCTGACCACGTTTCTCGTTCACGTTTAATGTCAATGATTACAAGTGTGATTACCAGGTTACAAGCATGCTAACAAGGTCACAAGCATGATTACAAGGTTAAAAGCATGCTTACAAGGTCACAAGCGTGATTACAAGGTTAAAAGCATGCTTACAAGGTCACAAGCGTGATAACAAGGTTACAAGCATGCTTACAAGGTTACAAGCGTGACAAAAGGTTGCTATAGCATGCTTACAAAGTTAAAAGCATGCTTACAAGGTTACAAGTGTGATAACAAGGTTACAAACGTGATTACAAGGTTACAAAAGCTGATGTCTCTAGCATGCTTGTTGATTTTTCGACCCTTATAGAAGACTTGACAACACGATAAAAGTAAGTAATAATATGGCTTTCAAGACAATCATCACTTGCAATATACATTCCAGGTAAATATAACTTGTATTACCGCTATGGCTTCATAAGCTAAAATACAAAGGGATGTACGATGATGGTTTTGTAGATTTCCCGTTTTTAGAGGACTCATAATTCGTTTATTTAGTATTTACATAATTGCTAACAATTATCACTGAAAATCAGTTCTTGTGAATGGATAGACAATTTTCAGTTATTTCATTATTATTTACAGTTTAAAAGTGTTTGTGTCCATATTTCTTGACAATAAATATTAAAAATGTAAAATAACAATTATTATAAAAAATGAAATTTTCATTCACTTCTGTGTGGTAGTGGTGGTGGACGAATCTTATGGTGTTTGCACACACGAACTACGTCAAGTGTAATGATGGGATGATTGTTTCCAGATCTACCTTCACATCGTTATTACGTCATCCACTATTCTCTCGGGTCTTCGGCCATGTCAATTGTGTCAGACCTTTATACCCATATAAATAAAACATATGCCAAACATCGAAAGGAATCCAATTTTCTTCAATCTTACATTCAGTCAGACCTAACTGACGGTAAAACAATATTGATGATAAAAGACAACTTGTTATTGAATTGTCTTGTTCCTATATTTCAGACCAATCAGTGCTTGAATAATTAAGCACAAAGGAGTGATAATAATGCTGGTAATAGTAATACAATTCCCTTTCTATTATCGTAATTAATATGATTGCTTTGATATCATATTACATAAACTAAAAAATATTGTTATTATGTACTATGTTGGGCCCAGATTCACAAAGGTGCCTAATTGCTAAGACTTCCTATTTTATGCAAATCTTAGTGATATAATCACGCATATGTCGTTCTGAATGTCATAAAGATAAAATAAAGTAATATATCAACAATTTTACTAATTATATTTTATTTTGAATGTGTAATAATACCCAGAGATGATTTATCTTGATTTATCTAGCAAGGATTTGCCTTACTTAGGACAACTTAGAGTTAAGCATCTTTGTGAATCCGGGCCTTGGTATGCAATATGCTCATTAGTTTGTCTACAATAATGCTGCATGAATGTACGGGAATATGGTCCCTTTGTTTTAGAAGTGTAATACCTAGGTTTGCTTAGTTGATTGGCAGAGTTCACTATTTTAGTTATCAAAAGTTAAATAGCCAACTTTCAGAGTACATATATAACAAAAATATAACAATTGAATTTACAAATTCAAACTGCTGCTATTTTTAGAGAAAACTATTTTAATTAACATAGCTAACAGTGATGGAAGCACTACACAATATAATTCCATTCACACTGAAAAATACCGTTTAGAAAAAGGTTTCAAAACTTGTAATTACCGCGGGCCGTTTTCTAAAGGTGTATGTTTTACATTTCTACATGAGAAGGATTTACTTATTTTAAATCTAAATGCAAAATGCGTTTTTAATGTTTAGGCAAGCCGATTCAACGATTTAAGCTTTTTAGATGTGTATATTATTTATTCGTTGTATTATAGAGATGGAGAACGATTCTACAAGACATGTATAATTAAGTTATAACATTACCTTGCTACAAAATATGCAAATTAAACACAAGCTGGGTAATTATTACGAAGAGAGTGTATTTTTTCGTAAATGTTTAATATTTACAAGTTTTAACTATAAAATACTGAGCTGTTTATTGATGTTTATCCTCGCCAATATGAAGATATAAAGTAGTTTGTGGTATGTGCCCATGTATTTCGCAGCATAAGTTGTGTAAATAAAAAATATACACATGTTTGATGACTCATTGTTTATAAATAATAAGGGGGTAAATTGTGTAGTTATTTTGTGTTGGTCATCGAGAAAACTGTAACAATTAATTTTAGACTGACAAGTTCATACAGTAGATTTAGAGTAAATATCATACATTTACAAGTAGTATACACTAAACAAAGGGGTGACTGTCTTCCATCATTTACAAATTACTACCAATAAAAGGTGATAGTGAAAACAGATAACAATTTTTGACTACCAAACAATCCTTAACTTACTAAAAAAATATATATTAAATATAAAAATATTGACATGTACTGTAGAAGAGGAGTGAAATTACACAGCCTTGAATCTTTGTCTGATCTTAACGTTTTCTTATAATTATTAAATTGTTGCTTGGTACAAGTTGCCTACACAACGCTTTCGGTGACGAATATCAAGTGGGTGGTTTGCTTTATGGTGGTAGATACCAGAACAGTTTTTTAAATATTCTACAGAAACAGCCAACGTGACTATAATGATCTCACGCAATAATACTAGCGGTGGAAGAACTCGTAACATGTCGCCACTTAAATCTAGCGCGATGTCATCTTGACTATAGTAATAATTTCTAACTTTACTTACGTAGATAGAATTTTCTTAACTCACAAATGTTTATGCCTTAATAAAACTAACTAATAGAGTATCGTCTGGTTTTTATGGTCTTAAATGCGGTAGCTTGAGTTAAGAAATGCAGTCAAGGAAATTGCCTTAGTATTAACCTTTGCTAGCAGCGGACATGCTATTAAGTGGCTATTTCGAGCATACACAAAGATAAGCCACGAAATTATCTCCCTTAAGACAAAGGCAAATTCATGTCGTAAAGACATGGGTGAAACTGACATTTTGGGACACTTCGTTTTGATTTGCGTTTCCATAAAACCCATGAGTGTCTATTTGAAATTATGTACACTTGATTTAATTATTTATGGGTTTAATGTCTTTAATATTCAATTTTAAACCTGATTGAAACTTAACAACTTAAAAACTTAGCATGATTGAAATAACAAAACTCATTGTCTGTTATAATATAATTAATTCTTTTTATACAGGAACATTATAATAATATGAATAATGATAATGCAAGAAATTATTATTAGTGTTAGAATTATTTTCCCTGAAGTGTTTCCGTCCTCACTTGATCCATCAAAGTCTAACTGCAACTGCAACTGCAACTACACATTATGGCAGTGACATTTAGAGCATAACACAAGTGTCATAGTTGGCAATAAAAAAGCACTCATGGAATCCAACAGTTAATAACTAAACACGTATTGTCCATCAACCCCTAGCGAGACATTATACTGTAACACTATGTTTATAAGTTGAGATGTTTTGACTGCGTTTTAGTGTTTAACATCCTTGTTTATATTTATCAAGATTATCAACGCTCTGTCCAAACGATTTCGTGTTTGCAAATTATTGTCTCGTTTAATTTGGAACAAATCAAACATTTCAAACATGTCTTTAAATTTAGAATTACAAGTAAATTATATCATATCGCGTTTTCACCATGGCCACTACCCACTACCAATAAAATTACACAAGCCTGTTATTTTAAAATTACTTAACAATTAAATGGACAATACGTAGACACATACTCTTAAATATAATAAAATAACAATTAGTAATTAATTAATGTACGTTTATAAAACTGAATGAAAAAGGTACGACATTAATTACAACGGTATACATAGAAATAATATGAACACTTAATAAAATAAAATAAGCAAAAAGTAAGTGAGCGATACGTCACTGGGGAAAATAATATTAATATTACATAAATGATTTTTTAGAAATAATTTGTCGAAAATTGAAGCTCACCACTAAACGCATGTTTATGCATGTAATGTACCGTGTGTTGTGTGCCGAGCAGATGCGTCGAGGACTGTGTTGTGTGCCGAGCAGATGCGTCGAGGACTGTGTTGTGTGCCGAGCAGATGCGTCGAGGACTGTGTTGTGTGCCGAGCAGATGCGTCGAGGACTGTGTTGTGTGCCGAGCAGATACGTCGAGGACTGTGTTGTGTGCAGAGCAGATACGTCGAGGACTGTGTTGTGTGCCGAGCAGATGCGTCGAGGACTGTGTTGTGTGCCGAGCAGATGCGTCGAGGACTGTGTTGTGTGCCGAGCAGATGCGTCGAGGACTGTGTTGAGTGCCGAGCAGATGCGTCGAGGACTGTGTTGTGTGCCGAGCAGATGCGTCGAGGACTGTGTTGTGTGCCGAGCAGATGCGTCGAGGACTGTGTTGTGTGCCGAGCAGATGCGTCGAGGACTGTGTTGTGTGCCGAGCAGATGCGTCGAGGACTGTGTTGAGTGCCGAGCAGATGCGTCGAGGACTGTGTTGTGTGCCGAGCAGATGCGTCGAGGACTGTGTTGTGTGCCGAGCAGATGCGTCGAGGACTGTGTTGTGTGCCGAGCAGATGCGTCGAGGACTGTGTTGTGTGCCGAGCAGATGCGTCGAGGACTGTGTTGTGTGCCGAGCAGATGCGTCGAGGACTGTGTTGTGTGCCGAGCAGATGCGTCGAGGACTGTGTTGAGTGCCGAGCAGATGCGTCGAGGACTGTGTTGTGTGCCGAGCAGATGCGTCGAGGACTGTGTTGTGTGCCGAGCAGATGCGTCGAGGACTGTGTTGTGTGCCGAGCAGATGCGTCGAGGACTGTGTTGAGTGCCGAGCAGATGCGTCGAGGACTGTGTTGTGTGCCGAGCAGATGCGTCGAGGACTGTGTTGTGTGCCGAGCAGATGCGTCGAGGACTGTGTTGTGTGCCGAGCAGATGCGTCGAGGACTGTGTTGTGTGCCGAGCAGATGCGTCGAGGACTGTGTTGTGTGCTGAGCAGATGCGTCGAGGACTGTGTTGTGTGCAGAGCAGATACGTCGAGGACTGTGTTGTGTGCCGAGCAGATGCGTCGAGGACTGTGTTGTGTGCCGAGCAGATGCGTCGAGGACTGTGTTGTGTGCGTACATGCCTGCGAGTAGAGTGATAGCGACCGTGCACACCAGCGTGATACATCAACCAGAGCTTAAAGGGGAGCCAGCGGCTGAAAGAGCTTTAGTTACAGGAGGTACATCATAAGAGCACACTCGATCTCGCAGGAAGGCGGGAAGGCGATTGATTTCCAAAATCCCATGATGCATGATGGCGCCTTGTCAATATTACCGTATTTATAGCGGTTGATATTGATACTCGCCGACTGGGAAAAGCTGACCTTTCAACAGCCACGTGACATTTCCCGTCCTGAATTGTTGCTCGGGCAGTATAGTCACTGTCATCGAAATGTAAAAAGCTCGATATTATTTGAAAGGATTTGCACACATTTATTTAAAATTAGCATAACCATATACATACATTAAGATTATCACTTGATTCAAGAATTGCTCTGAACAAACATGGCACGTGGAAGACACCATACATGCTTTGTATGTTACACTTGTTGGAGCTATACTAACCTATATATTATGAAAACCAACTCTAAGGTAACCAGCGTTTTGTGTTTAAATAAATAAATGCATTTTTGTATTTATTGTCTAACACAGTTACAAGAACTGATTTTCAATGGGCGACGTGTACACCATTTAAATGTGTGCTTCGTTGCTATGACGGTTCGAAAGTCACCGTTTACATATACACCAGTATACCATATTGATAGATTAAAGTCAATTTCCAAAGTAAACCCCATGCCTGATGGGATTTGAACCCTGGAACTTCTCCATTTCTCTTCATTTCAAATTTCTCAAAACGCTGTTCATCTCAGATTTGATATTCTCATATAGCTTATCATGGCTTCAAACTTGGGAATTTATTTTGTTGAAAATTTATTTTATTTTTGGGATTGATAAAAATGTGTTAGATATGAATCTATTAATAAAGGCAGAAACTTAAATTATTTTTCTTTCTGGTAAAAATCACCGTGTTTAAACAATCGTGCTATACAACAACATTGTTTTAATTTTTTCCAGTATAACATCTGTAGGCCTACATGAAATGGTGTTTCTGCCCACCAGCATAACTTAATAAATGAAAATATATATAACCACATATGTTCAGCAATACTATGAGCAAATCCGTTTTGTTTTAGAAACCCATTTATTACTAATCCATCCTATACATCATAATAAATGCCCAATTCTTATTCGTGACGTATTTCCTGAATTTATTTACATAAATTAACATAATCATAATAACACTCTTGAATGCATTATCAGGGACAGGGAGGGATTTGGCGCCAGTAGGGAGACATTTGGATATCCAAGACTGTGTAATAAAGGGACTTGAAAAGCAGTGGTGCATGACACGGTGGACTTGGAGTAAGTCCCTTATGATAACGACATCCCGACACAACCGTGCTCAGGACCGAAGTTAAGCGCACTGAAGGATCACTACTCAACCATCCACTCAGGAGAATCGCATCATTTCTCTTGAAGGAACCTTTTATATTCGGTCTGAACTCGGCCCGCCGGTTTTAGATATGAAACCAAGTAATTCTGTTGTGAAGTCTTGAATGTATTCGCCTTTCTGTTTAGAATAACGTCCCCGTTTTCGTTACACACTTTGAGATTCCATTTTGTCATTCTCTAACTGTACCGTTTCTTTGTAATTACAAATAGACGTTAGATTGTTCTAAAACACAACAAATGAATATTCTTGGTAATTCTGGTGTGACATTAAAATACCTTTTAACGCGTTTCGTTGATTTCAGTAATGTAAGAAATACAGCAACATTTAATAATGTGGTCTTTAGAACTATAGATATTTCGTTCAGTTGATCGACCGATACGATTTTCGAGATTTGAAGTAGCTATACTTCGTCCATTGATCATAAGGTAGTATTGGAAGTAGGTAAAGTATAAGCGCCGTAAAGCCATTGGGTATGAAGCTTCGTAGAACCACACTAACAGAAGATTTCTTACCACAAGTGCTACACAATTCTGCAATAAATGCGAGAGTAAATACAGACAAACTCTATTCAAGCTAGATAACTTAGAGTAAACAACAATAATTTAGCATTTGTTGGCGGATGTATGTGAAAGTCTGAAGGGAAAATAACATCAAATGTTATATTTAATAAAAATTATGTGTTTCCAGCTGTTTTGATAGCATCAATATTTAGTGCTACATTACATTATACAATAAACATTATTCTATCAACGCATGCGTCACTACATAAATGTAGCTGTTTGCAATCGGTAGGTTGGCTGCAACTTCCGTACCACCGGCAACCCTGAAACAGAAAAATCTTTCCATTCATTTACTCAGTCATAATGCAAGTTACGCACTACCAAATTTGTAAAAAATAAATGTCTTGTATGTATGTATGTTCTTTATTAACCAGCATGAGCTTTCGCTCTTTACAGTGGCTTTAACAATTTATGGTAATACAGATACAAAAACGAATACAAAACACACACTAATGCATTGTTATTTATCATATTTATATATACTACTATCATTAATAGTACCTATAAATTACATATACATAATAATAATAATCCTAGGCTTATAGTAATACTTAAAACAAAAATATATATATATATAATACAATAAAAAAAAATACACCATATCGTAATAATAATAATACTAAACTAATACATAAAAGACTGTACGCGGTATCACAATACATAAGTTGTCATAATAAGATAAAATACTAATATTAATAAACCTTTATAAATATACATTATAGTAAACATTATTCAAATAAAATAGACATAACAATAATAACACATAGCAATACACATCAAATTAAATCCAAGTATAGGTGCGCACAATACAATACAATGCACGTATAGGCATAGGCCTGGGCCTAACCTATTCCATCTTATAATAAAATTTACATAATAACAACAAGCATATATAGTTGTATGTAGTGAAGTCAAGCTAGAAACCTAAATGCCTCCTTCAATATCCTTTAGAAGAGTACTTTTTATTTCCCGTTTGAAAGCAAGTTTGCCAAGTTCTTTAGTTTTGGTTGGTAGTTTATTATAGAGAACAAATCCCTGATGTTTAATGTTGGATTTTCCAAACTTTTGTGTATTGACATGTCTAATGTGAAGGTTGTTTCTAGAACGGGTATAATGGGTATGTGTGTCCCTGTTCAGTTGGAAGGTTAGATTCGTCTTACAATAGCTATGAAGCATGTTATGTATAAAAGTTAAGGTTTGGTATTTGTGAATGATAAGGAGTGGCAGTATTTTATTTTTACAGTACATGTTAACGCGATGCATTTCCCTTGGGTAGTTAAAGATGTTACGAATAGCTCGATTTTGAATAATAGCCAATGTTACTGAACATAAATAAAGGAATATGAGCAGTCTTCACACATACATCACTCATCAATAAATACATTCAGATATTGAGTGAAACTATCTGAAGATGGATAAATCAAGCAAAACAAAAGATCTTCCAAAAATTATAATTTTCATGATCAAAAAAAAAATTGTAAATATTTTAGGAAGTGTCCGTGTATATTGTACACCACGAGAAACCATGAAAAGCCAAACCCAGACCAACTTAAACTTTGATAACATTCATTTTAATGAGCTTAGATATAACATTTCTCTTACGTTAAACCTGGTTAACCATAATCTTATTTGCTCGACTTAAGATGAACACGAAGTTAAAGTTATTATTAATGTCGAATTACAAACTGAGCTCATAAATAGGGATTTAAAGGTACTTTGTGACTGTAAGTAAAACAACGTACTGAAATATAGTAAATGTTGTCAGGGTTCTAACGAACAAGAGTTGAAGGTAAAACTGGAAAACATATAAATGTTGCTCATTATAGGGGGTAAAATGCATTGTGTATGACGTATACGCTTACGATGAAAAAGGGGTGGGGGGGGGGGGGGCAATACCTCACCTTGTTCTGTTTTACTGGTGCTGAGAAGAAAATGGGAAAGTACAGTATCGTCTATCTTTACTCGGATATCAAGCAAACCAGGTCCACCACAAGATTTATAAACTTCCATCATAAGTCTTGCAAGATCGAGCTTTACGAGTAGGCCTATTAGCCATAATTGGATGGATAATCTACTGTGTTAAATATTCATTAGTTCGTGAAGCATTAATTTTAAATAAGGATAGAAAGCGGGAATTCGGTGAATGGAGAATTTAAATTTAAAATACGATATTATTTGTTTTAAAGCTATAGCTAGCGCTAAGAACACACATTTTTTTAATAGAAACCGTAAGTCAGATGATAAATACGATAGTGTATTAAGTTAATTGTATGTTAGTTAACATTTTTAATTTAATTTATGTGTGTATGTGTGTGTGTGTGTGTGTGTGTGTGTGTGTGTGTGTGTGTGTGTGTGTGTGTGTGTGTGTGTGTGTGTGTGTGTGTGTGTGTGTGTGTGTGTGTGTGTGTTATGTAATTGTTATGTTAATTTTACTTATGTATTATTTGATTATATTGGTTTACTAATGTAAGCATAGGATGTAAGTTGATTGTCATGTAAAACAAATGCATTCTTAATGTATATTACAGATTACTATTACTTACTAGAAGTGACATAACAAGTTTCGTCTGAAGCCATTTTTGAGTCAGCGCTCCATGTTTATAATTTATGTATTTTATTTATTAATATTCCCACACCGAAGAGTTCTACAATGTACAACTCTTTCGCAGTAATAACTATTCTCATTTTTAGGATATCTTTAACTCGACTTGGTCTTACTAGTATCAAATCAACCAACAATAGGGATTTCCCGATGCTTTCCTCAAATACAAAGTGAATGCTGGAATTGAATCCTACTAACAGTGCTCGGATATTCCTTCCATACTTTTCAAATACTTTAATATACCCAGTTATCACATGAAGAGGGGAACGCCATGTAAAGGGGGATGAACTTAACAGCAGAGATTTTTCTGAAAACTAAATATTAAGTTTAATACTGAATAACCATAATATAGCATATGATTATTAACACTTTTTGTAACTATATAACTGGAATCATACATGAACAAACAAAAAAACTCAAACAAATAATTTAATTCTTCGTTGATAACAGCTTTGTATAACTTTTGTTGAAGCTACGAGCAACATTTTGAACACTTTGTGTTATGGGAAGTGACCCGCAAACATTTGTCCACGTTGAGCGACATAATTTTATTTTTTCCTCATACGCCCCCGGCTTTCGCTGTTGTATTTCTAGTGCGTAGCGAGTTTCGTGATGTTATTACTGCCAAAGTGAGCGCGTGAGGCTGTTCAAATGAAAACGAAAATTATGCGTAACCCGTCAACCAAAATTAAATTTTAAAACTTTCGGAATGGCATGTGTTGTGACATGAAATAACCCTTGTGATGGCCACGCCACAGCTAGCCTTACAATTAGCCGCTCGCCGCGAATGCCATTTAAATAGTATTTTGAATGTTAACTTTGATTTATAAACTAATATGTTACCCTTCTGCAGTTGAACCAATATAATATGATTACCGATACGTTTTTCTACGGATTTATATACAAAGCATGAACAATTTCATTAAAAATCTGTGCATGTAACAGTAATTAATATGTACATCAATGATATTGTAATGTGTATTGATAAATGCTACATTAACCTTTATGCAGATGATACAGTTATATTCATAGATGGAATTGATATTGATGAAATGGTTGCAATATTAAATGCAGAACTTAAAGATTTAGCGCAGTGGCTTAGTATAAACTTTTTGAAGTTAAACGTTAAAAAATCTCAATGTATGTTCTTAGGATGTGAGAAATTGTCTAATTATGTTTTCATGAACAATAGTAGTAGAATCACAATAAATAAAGAAGAATGTGAATTGGTAAAAGAGTTTAAGTATTTAGGGGTTATCATTGATAACAAATTAAATTTCCATCTATACATTGAATATATAAAAAATAAAATAGCTAAGAAAATAGGATATATTCAAAGAATTGGTAGCAACTTATCTCCATGGTCAAAGAAAGTAATATATCTTACAATTGTACAACCACATTTTGATTTTTGTGCATCAATTCTATACCAGTCGTTCCTGGGGGATCTGGAAAGACTGCAGCTATTGCAGAATAGAGGCATGAGGCTGATTTTAAAATGTAGTAAATATGTTCCTATTAGATTTATGCTTGACGCACTGGAATGGTTAAATGTGGAAAACCAAATAAAAATGAATGCAATGATATTTATTTTTAAAATGCAATGTGGTCTTCTACCAAATTATTTAAATAACCGCCTGGTAAAAACATCTGAGGTGCATTCTTATGCTACAAGAAATGTTAAAAGTACTTACTATTTGAAGAGCCACAAAAAGGGTTTAACAACTAAGTCGATATTCTACATGGGTATTCGTCAATATAACCAGTTACCAAATAAGTTGAAATTAATGACAAATGTTCAAAGTTTTAAGAATGAATATATAAAACTGTTAAATGATAATTAGAATTGCTGTGTGAGAATTTAAGAGTAAAATTGTATTATATCATTTTTATACGTGAAATGTATAGCAATAGTGCTAATAAAGAATTTACATACATACATACATATAACAAGGTATTTTGCTTCATTTTGGGGCATATATGTTGGGGCAAATAACTTTGGGTTTTGAATAATAATATCAATCTAAAATAAATAACAAATAACGGATATAACATATAAATAAAAATTCAATTTAAATGGAATGAATCTAAATCGTCTCGGAAAAAAAACTTCTTTGGCATTTACTAAAAACTATGGTTACACAAACCACAACACAATTAAGCTCGAATCCGAGATAAAATTGAGTGAATTGAGCTAGAGCTGTGTATTCCAAATTTAGCCAGACGACAGTTTCCCGTAGCTACAGTCAGTCAACTCTGCACAAGTTGTTTTCTTAGCCTTGTATTAACTTGTATAGTTTAAACAATAATATTGTGTGCATGCATATTTTATGGTTTACATTGCAAACATTTCTATTATATGAAGACAAATTACATCACAACTATTATAATGACGCTTTTGTTTACGGCGTTGTACTTAGCAAAAGGTGTAACACCTAATAATTGTGCCGGCAATTTAAAATTATCATTTTTATTTCTAAATGTTTTATACTGATGCTATCTAAATGCAAATTAATGCAAATTTAAATGAACTATTTTCCTCTATATTCAATCTTTCTTATTTTTCTTCTATGTTCGTAATAACATTAATAATTCCATTATTACACGAAGTCTTTTTAAGTTTCTTAATTAGAAAATACGTTGTAGTCACAACAAGGTAGTACATTTTCGCACCAGAAACTGCACTAAGTTATTTCATGATTGTAAGTCACGTCTTGTGGGTGAGAATAAAAGAGCGCTGGTTCGAATCCCGAATACCGAAATACACGGAACCAGAACTACCGAACTAATATTATGTCTTTATTCGAAATTTGTGTATTAGCCAGTTGACATAATAAAGAAGAAAAATGTACCTACATGCGTTATCTTAACTTATATTGCCCCTCAAACGCGATGACACAGCACACGTGTCACATTCAAAACTCACGAAGCAGCGATATCAAAGTATGTTTGTGGAAAGTCTAGTCAAATATTGCATTTATCAGTAGCGAAGAAACATTTACAAAAGTTATCTCTATCAAAATAAAAAATACATATCTTATTGATGACAACATTATTGTAGTTTGTCTGCGGCTTGAAGGAGTAGTGACTACCCTGGGGCTGGGACCCACAAAAAAGAACGCAGCGCGGAAGTGGGGGTGGTTATGAGGAGGGTTAGAGAAGGGGGCAAGAATAACTACTATTGAATTCTAACAGAAACAAGCGTTAGTTCAACTGGGTTGTATTAAAGAAACTTAGAGAGATCTTGTGAAAAGCGCTTGGCCGCTCAAACAAATGGGTAAAGTTTTTCTTTCTCTTCTTTCTCTTCTTATTTTTGAGAATTGAACGGAGCGAAAGAGTTTTTGAAGGGTGGATGGAAAAGGTGAAAAGCAGACGTAAAATTAGCCTAAGTAAACATTTTACTCTCGTCTCTTGACTTGTGCTGTGCTTTGGGGTGTAGAGAAGAAATCTTTCTCAAATGAAGTCAATGTTGATCAGCAACCTCGTTCTGGGGGAGTCACGGTTCTGGATCACGTGATATGAATTGAAATGCTGCCACTCAGATAATATTTTGAAACTACACCGACTCCTGAGTACCCAGATCGAACGCTTTCGTTAAAAGTTAACGCAATAAGCAATCGAATTGTCTGTGAAAACTATTCGATGTGTCTGGGTAAAATGTAGCGCAGCAGGTCAAGTGGCCTATTCGCGTTGTGTCACGTTGGATATTATTTTAGAACAAATTAAAGCATCCAATAAAATCGGTCACTACTATGTGAGATGTATGTTCATTTTGATTTTGTTCGTGTAAATGTTTAATTCGACTTCAGGATTGTGTTCTCTTGAACTAAAAGAACAGTACGATTTTCACGACTATTTCAGAAATATAACTTGATATTAATAAGAGCTTTCAAAACATTTATATCAAAAAGTTAACAAGATATAATGTTAGTATTACATAACTTTGATTGTGAGTGATTCAATGCGAAAGTTAGAGTTATCATAGCACTAATTTGTTTTATAGAATGAATATATGTTACTGGAGTTTCGGTTTTGTTCCTTAATTAAGGACCGGATGTTGCTTGTTTATTTTGGTACCCTAGTATTTCATGACAAAATAATGATACTTACAATGTTATAAGGGTAAATATAAACAAGTGCACACAAACGTTTGATGTTTGAGATTACAAAAAATAATTCTCTGTGTTTCTCTTATGTTTCAGGTGAGTTTTGCGAAATCAAATTTGACGACTTGTCTACGGAGCACCGAAAATTGCTACGCTGATATATGACGGAAGTATTGGCCCTCTACTGCGGTAATGTTACTATAATTTTGTATTGCCATTGATAATTCATATTTTTTTTGAAAAATGTATAGACGGTAAATATATAAACGGTCTGATCGAATACAATTTCTACATCAATTTCTATTCAAACTAAATTGTAAATATTTCATTTAAATGTGAAAAAATGAAAAGTTTGACATTATCTAATAATATGGCTGTATGACGATTACCAGTTACTAGAGCGATCATTATTAATATGTGTAATATTATTATTGCCACTTTTGCTATTGTTGTGACTACAATCAAAATTATTTTTATTTTTGATCTTATGTTAAAAATAAACCTACCCAGTAAATTAATCCTGCATATCAAAATAATAACAAACGTTTCTGACATACATCCTTGTATAGAATTGTTGATATAATAAACGAGCAGATGGTTTTAATTGAAAACGTTGTGATATTTAAACTTAATAAAATTAATTATTTCTAAGCGAGGATGTGACTGAAGAGATCTAGCTTTTAAAATTGTCAAGGATATATTAGCTCTTCACCGTCAAGTCCCATCACGTTTACAGATCATCCTTCGAGTGTGTTGTTATGGCTCTGTGTGTAACGAACAGTAACAGATTGGATTAGCTTATCTGCTTTTGATTAACAGGGTTTACACTCGAGGACCTTATTCCAGTGTAACGATCGCTCCATTAAAAATGAATTATCGTAGATTTTTATATAACAGTGACGTAGGCAAATTACACAATTTTATCATTCAACTTTGCCGTCGTCTAATAATTGAAATTGCCTCTGGAATCACTCGAGGGCTATTTTTTCCCTTCTTAGTTTGAGAATTACCCCTACGAATTATTATTCCTTTCTTCCAGCCCCCTCGCTTCAATCATCTTGTCCCCGGATTTTTTTTTACATAAAAACTTTTCTACTTTTTATTCAATTCTTCGTACCCTTTCCATGAATTTTTCCGCTGTCTTGGTTTCATTTTATGATTATTCTCGTTGGACTGTGCCCCATTTCCAGTAACCGTCGGGGTCAAGTCAGCGCCAATTAACCGAAAACCGAGCGCGCGAGAGAGAGAGAGAACGAGAGGCGAATAGTGTCTTAGATAAGTCGACAAGGATGAAGGACCGTCTCCGTTTTATTCGTTATTAAATTAGATTGGGGAGTTTTTCGCTTCGTCTTCCCGCTCACGTTGCTTCGGCTCCCTTCGCCCCAGAAACTGTTATTGCGACGTGTTCTGCAGTTGAGATCGGCGGCTAATTTCTTTTTAAAGTGCATGACGCGCCGCCACTCGGGAAAACCTAGTTAGCTGATGAGCAATGAGCTAGGAAAACATTGGACACAAGAATACTTGCGGGGTAACATTGACTGCGACTACGATTTTATTATTGGATTTGGCGGTGCGTTTAGTTCAAGAAAGTTAAATTCCTACCTTGGCTTTTTGTTGTGAGTTCTATGAGCCAGAATTATCGTAATCGTGTTTGAGAATTGTATCTTTTGCGACATTGCCCTGGTCCCTTCTTTTTGTTGGAACTAATTGATACGAAACTGGGCTATTGTAGTTTCTTGAAACGAATGCAACAACATAAATTGTTTTTTAAGCCTAATTTACAAACATAAGTTGGCATGATAGACGAAATCATCTCAATCAAGATGTTGCTTCAAAACATTATCAACATAAATGAAATACCCCACCGTGGCACAACAAAACTTTGATCAGAGAAAATATTTCTAAGTTTACCATTTACTAATACACTAAGGGCCGGTATTATGACGACCCTCTAAACATTTACTCTGAGGCTAACTTGGTTTCTCCCTGGAATCAACCCGTCTGAGTGGTGGTTGCCACGGAGAAAACAAGTTAGTCCCGTGTAAAATATTTATCCTGTTTAGTCCTAGTTATATTTAGTCAGTACCGGGTCTAAATTTACTTACGATAAGTTATAAAAGTTGTTAACTAAAGACAGAACTGAACGTTATTTTAAAATTATGCATCCACATGTCTGGCATTATTTATGTTATCATATTAAACAAATTGTCAAGTCGTTGATGAACTTCATTATTTCTACAGCAGATTTTAGTCCATCAGATAATCTACGCACGTTCTCGTAACAATCTAACCTAAAAGACTCGGCGACCGCAAGTTAACAAGTTGTTTTCTTTTGTGTCCTACTTCCGAGAACAGACAACTGAATTGGTAAACAAGCGGTCACCCTATACCAGTTGGGAGACGCTTAACCCTCGTGAAACATCTCTTAGTGAACGGTTTTCTCGCCCACATATCGGAGTCATCTTTGTCCGCCGGTCAGTTGTAGCTGATTGTGTCCGGACGAGGTGATTGCTCCGTCTCTGGTGTCATGGAAATAGACAATCTGTCATTGCTAGACAACGCTTCAAAACATACAATGAGCCTAGCCAGAAAAACACACTCGAGCCGTATATTAAATTCTTTCTCAAGACAGAGACCTGACATAATAATTAATTTCCTAGTCCACGTCCACCATGGAGGAGTGTTGGTATGAAATCTAGCCCCATCGCTTTAATTAGTTGAAGCTTTTTGTAAGGCAGCCATGTTATGTCTGGCGTAGATTGTTTCCTTGTATGAAGATGTATGAATGTGGGAAGGTTGATCTAGCTAGACAAATGTCCACCCTAATTATAGGAGATATATTAGTGTTCGTCTTCTGTCATGTTTGCATACACACTATGTTATTTTAAAAAATGAAAAAAGTATTTTAATGGAACACAAACCTAAAATAATTGCGTTTTTTTTATTCCGTGCACTGGGTGTGATAGTCCATACATTGGGTAGGGTTGGCGTTTGGATTAAAGAGCACAAAGGCAAAACAGACGAACCGTTAACACGCGCGGAGAGCTGCAAATACTTTAGTTCGGAAGGATTCTTCATGTAGGTGTGTGAGGCTCACTGGTCTCTATTCGCCTTTAAATCGAGATGTAGGCGCGCCACCGTCGCGACCATCATGGCCGTCCGAGCCTTGGGCTAACCTGTATTCCATGGTGTTTCTGGCAGTAGGTTAGTGAGTGGCAGGGTGATGGTGTCTGTGATACACATTTATCACATAAACGCGTTTGTTGGGAACATACAGCGACCATTTGTCGAAGCAAATAGGATTTCAAATGGTTATCGTTTAATTTTGCAGGAATAATATTAAGTAACTGGTACTATATAGGCAAGCATCCCTTCATACATCATGTTTACATGCAAAAACCACATCTGATAAACACGACTATTAACTGCACCGATAAAAACAACAAAGTGAACGCTACTTGCTCATATCAAGTAGGTTCGAGGAAGTGTAAACATATATTTTTTATATGTAAGTAAGGCAAAGACGGCTCTCGTTCATATCTTGAATCACTATTCCCCTTTTATTCTTTCTTCAAATTTATTTTTATTCTTTCCGGCCCTCTTTTCGACCTAAACGCCCATCCGAACACCATGCCTCCCCTATACCTCCCATGCCCTCAAAACCAGAAACGAATGGTCTCTAAGAAATATACTTTCTAAAGCTAAAAGGTAAATGCAACGCAGCTGATTCTGGTGGGTACATGCGTAGGCATGCTAAATGTTGGATCCTAAAAATAGGTTCGTAGTTGATCATTTTGTATCAGTAGCCTGTTATGATTATTGGTAATGGTAGTTGAGGTGTTTTATGCCTCCCACCCCCTACACCCACATCCACACACACACAATCTACACTTGAGGGGAATTTTCCTGTATAATGCTGAATTTCGGTGTTGGCGTTTAAAATGACAAGATCAAACTAGGATAAAATGTTATGAATTATATTTGTATCATCACCCCCCAAAAAATACATTGTCACCTGTTGGACCATCAAGTAAACATAATTTGCCGTAGGCATAGTAAGCATTTTGTTTTATAAAATGTATTAATTAACAAAATTCCCTCCAATGTGTGAGAAGACCTATATGTCAATTTATGTAGGACTAACTGTGCTCTTTTTAACACAGTTTATACGAATATATATTTTACAGAACGATAAACAAAATATGTATACAAAATATGTGTATTTTTTTAGACTGCATACCATACCAGCATGCAATTTGACACTTCTACGCAACTGCATAAGCGCCGTACTCATTCGGATTTAAAAACACTTCGTGTTGAGAGAATATTTGTTCCGCTCGCCGGTTGTTACATTGTGGCATATATCAACAAGGTATTGATTGTAAATTTTAACATGTTTACTTCCCCACAATAATCTTGATCATGTAATTCACTCATACTCTCTATCGCCGTCTATGTAACACACAGCGAATACCGGCCATCTTTCCATAACCTATCCTGGCTATACTGGTTCTCGATTTGTCCGCCAGAGTTTAGCCACTTTGGATTTAAACGCGAATAGTTCAACTGGCGGAGGCTCGTCGAACTCCACCTCGTCTAGCCTATTTTTGACGCAATACAGAAGGGGATGAAGCCGGTCTGGCTACCCCTCTTGAAGAAGAGGTAGCCGATGACGGGAGCTAGGAGGTGGGGTGATACTGCAATTGTATTAAACACTTGTTTCCAAAAGTATTGTTGAAGAAATACACCTAATGAACTAACGTTAGCAATTTTGCTGTCTTTTTAAGAAATATGTCCGTCTTTGAGTCTGATTATATATATATATATATATATATATATATATACATCTAAATATATATATATCTTTTTCAGTTCGCGAAAACCTACAGAATAACACACACACATATATATATATATATATATATATATATATGTCAAGAGTGTTCTTGAAAAATATTCATATAGATATATATATATATATATATATATATATATATATATCTATATTTGTAGGTGTAATTAGTTGTTTTGTTTATGTTTTCTTTACCAACTGAGAGGTTCAAAGTGTTTCCAACTTTACCATTCCAAACCTAAACGAGATCACAATAAATAAATATATTGATTACCGTGATCGGGGAACAACAGTTACTGTTTGGTTAAAAAAACGTATACAAATATCGACCAATAAGCTACAAACGTTCCTCGCAGGCTGTTGACACCATTAAAACTGCTCGTTGCAACCCGACAGACAGTTTGAAAATATATATTGTTATAACACATCGCCGGCAGGTTATCAATATGACGTCACTTACCGTGTGACATCAGAGCTAAATGCAATCATTCACACAAGCGCTCGTACAACTCCAAAAACATTTCTCTATTTTCTTCCGGACATTTTCTATTGCTTAGTTAGTACATCCCGACCCACCAATCAAAAGGTACAAAGTTTCCTTTAACAACGTTAGCGATATAATCATTGCAGGTTCAATTATTAACACATGCTTTCGTTATTTGTAGTAATTGTTGAGCAAACACTCTCTCGAGTATGGGATTAAATAGTGTGAAATCCGTAAGTTAATAATCTCGACCGCTGGAGGTCCCAATTACCGTCCGCGCGCCTTGCTTGACCACTACCACTTATACCACTAGACCACTAGACCACTAGAACACCTGCGCTGCTAATATGGCGTCTGGCGTATGTGAGCTGTAAGAAACTCTAGTGACCGGACTAATTAACCACACAATTAACGATTTGTAAGTGTTGGCAGACTGAGAGGAGAGTTAATTAAAATATCGTGAAATATTAAGAGGAGTTGGGCCTGCTCTGATTTAAGTGTAGTTGGCAAAAGATAAAAACCAACACCGGGCCCTGTACTAACATTGCCGATAGGGAGGCTTTATGTACTATAATATTATATCATATGAATATATTATAGGCTTTATACGGATTATGTATTATTATTAAATTATTTAATATTAAGGTCAGAGGTTTCTGGTCAGGGTTGATATTTAAATTTTGGCTGTTAGTAGGCCTATATATTATCCATTATTACTAAACAATCGTGCATGTGTCTTAGATTTCAGAATTTCTATTCATTTTCGTTGTCTTCTTAAAAAAAAAAAAAAAAATACAACCCAGTTATATAATTGGCAAATGTCTTTTTTTACAGAAAATATCTTCTGGTAATGTAGAAAGCTCTTTTTTGGGGTTTTTAAATTTTTATTTATCATAAGTATTATAAATTTAATGCTTTCAAGAAAGGCCATTGTGAGCTTAATTTTGCCTTATTTAATATGCACAAGTAAGCTATCGAACCTGTATAATGCTGCTGGAATCGAGTATTTGTGTTGCATCTAAACTTATTTGTATTCATTTTCTTTGCTAATAAGTAATAACATGTTTTGTGTGCTGTACTTACGTTCCTAATTGAAACTGAATTTTCATTATTTATCGTTTCTATTTCTAACTATAATTAAAATGTTTTATTAGTATTTGTTTTGTTTTGCTGTTTATTATTACTTTCTTTCCACTGACTGTCTGTTATGTATAGGGCACTAGCAACACCGAAAGACAACAATAAACAAATGAATTGAACTGATGGACAAACCATCAGCTGTCAAAATAATAAAATTGCAACCATAGAAATTAAAACAAATGTAGCAATAGTAACTGCTTGCCATTTAAAACTTTTAATGATATACAACGACTAAGTGAAAGTTTTGTATGTGTATTTGTTTCTTTTTTGTTTTGTTTTCAAAAATCAGACGAAATTATTTTTTGACAGCTTGTTGTTTGTCCATCGATTCAATTCATTTGTTTCATTGTTGTCTTTTGGTGTTGCTAGTGCCCTATACATATTTAATTTACATTGTCAGCTCGACCATAAGCATTCCGTTCCTTACGCGAGCTTCCCACAACAAGTTTTTCAGTTTTTTTGTATGCATATATTATATGTTGTGTTCTTATGTTTCATTTATGTTTATTGTTTGTATGTACAGGTGGAAGTATGTTTCATTTGTGGGAATAAAATGATCTAAAATTGAATTGAATGTACTGTTCAAGGGCTGTTTTTATGAATCGATCGCAGCAGTAGCTTTATGACTAAAACAACCCTCTATAAGATCTTCGCACTGAGACAATCACCCAACCCAATCAATTGGATCTCCTGACTAGATGTTAATTAATACCACTAAATGCATTCTTCAAGATGTACGTATGACATCTGTATGTCTACACAGGCTAGATGTTATAGCTAATGTGCGGGATATCACACATTGTTATTTCGCTTTCGTGACGATACCCGAGTATTATATCGATTACCATTGCTCCATTCATATATCTCATATTTCACTAGTCTCGAGTTTTCCACGATAGTTTTCTCGTCGTATCACACAACGCGCAAAAAAAGTAAAAATATTGAATGTACCACTGCTATGAATACGTCGATTACATCGATTGAAATGATGTTGTGCAGATCTATTTAAAGATGTAGCACAACTTTGCATATTAATCGAATTTTAGCAACTTTGAACTGTGTTGGCTCCCGCTACGTGCCAATAAGCATAATATACAATCATCAGCTTCGCAGTTGTCATTATGGAGATTAATCGTCTGTGCACTGTTACTAATTTATTCGGTTCAATAGACATCTGATTTACATTTGAGATAGATGTTGGACTGTAACGAACTGAAAAATAATGGTTGTTAAATTGTGTTCATCTTCTGTTAAACTCATTTTTTTGTGATAATATAACGCAGATTAGACCCGCGAGTTACGAAATTATAATTATAAACCATTTCTTTATTCAAGTCGAAAAATGTTGGGTGTGGAAAATAATTATGCAATGAGAAATAGTTAAATTATTGTCACACAATGTTAAAGAAGTTTATAAGACAAGCATAAGCGATCTTCATCAGCAAGGTGGCAGTTACATTACCTTACTCCAGTTCACTTGTCATGCATTACATGACACCATCTCAGTATAGTACATTGCATCATTTCATGTCGTCACCAGTACAATCATCTATATATAACATTAAAGAAGCTTATTTCATAAGTATTCACCACTCCATTACATTTATTGTAATACAATAACACATAGGTTTTATTAAGAATACATTAATTGTTGATTGTATTCTACTATTTGTTTTATTTTTGTTTTAATCTTCTAGTTGTGTGTATTACTATCATGTTATGAATAAAGTTTATAATTATATAATAACAATTATAATTATACAATAGCATATTGCGCCAGTATGTTCATCTAATCACGTGATGGCACCTATAGTTCCAGTACGTTTTAATAATTGAGTTTCTTCACTAGATATGGTATCATCTATACAATATAACGGACATCGACGGTAGGCCTAATTTATTTTACTTGATATTTCACCGGTTTCATAGAATTAATCATATAGATAAATATACTTTCTTCTTTTCCAGAAAATATATAGGCTTCAGTTCTCGGATCGGTTAAGGGTTCAAATTTTTTAAAACTACGCTTCAAAACGTTATAAATATTCTAAAATCGATGTAGTGTATTATTTATCTAGTGCTTTAAACAGAGAAAAGAAGCATTTATCAGATTTTGAAACCAAACAATGTTGTTTTTTTCATTTGCGTAGACTACAATAGTTCACTCCCAGGGCAATGAATCTTTCCATTAATTTAACACGGTTTGTTTAATTAAGTCTTCTATTAGAATGAGATAAAAAATTAAATATCGCCTAGTGATCTAGGTTTGTGTTCGCCAATGAATATTTAAATAATTTGTGCATGCTTTCCGTCCTGCAGCTAGTGCGGGGGGGGGGGGGAGGGAGGGGGGGTCTAGAGCCAGCTACGTGAGGCCGCCAACCTAAGCAGATATACATAAAGAAAAATGGTCGCCTAGGGTGTAGTTCCACGGGGTGCGTCGGTTTCAGCCTGAAATTGAGTTAGCCAGAGCCAGCTAGTAGATGTGATGTATTATTTACCGCTCACGGTCGCCGCGCGCCTGGCTGCATGAGGCAGAACTATATAGGGCTTTACGAGGCGTCACCACTAGACACTACACAGACACCTTAATAACACCCGCGTCACACCCACACAGCTGTAATGACAGGTGATTGTAACGAGAGGCAGAGTGCTTCGAACTAAGTGAGGCCGTGGGAGACAAGCAAACAGTTCAGAAACTGAAGATGACAGGTTCGAAATTTTCGAGATATTCTTACTAGTGTTTGGTTATCTGAGTAGTACCGAGAGGTGTAGACGGGTATATTGATCCTGGAATTTTGGTTGTGTTATTTTTGCCCAGTAAAACACATTCAAGAGATTGTATTATATTCATTAAAAGAAATTATCTTGTGTTGTAACTAAGTCTTGTTTTTCCACGTAATGTAAAAGTGATAGTACACAACAGTAACAATAACATTGTGAGTAGGCTACTTGTTATAGAAACGAAGTACAAACATGCGTATAGCAAACCAATACAAGTCGTTGATCGTTTCAGCCATGCACTAATGGCTGACATTAATTGAAACAACATATTAATAATCACGTAAATATGAAACAAAATACAAATTTGTACATGGAAGCAAATGTTATGAAACAATCAAAATAAATTAATTGAGAAGCGCTCTCTTGGGTTAACGAATTCAATTATTAACCAGAAATCAAATTAATTAAACAGTTAAAAGTCACTTGCCGGGATAACGCCTTAACGACTACAACACCAAGGGCTTCTGTCAATTTTGCAATCAAGGCACCAAGTTATGTCATGGTTGCATTTGGTATTTCCCCTATATTTTTTTTCTATTGAACAATGTTTCAAGAAATTGCAGTGGTGTCTTTAAAAAGATCCATAGCAATGTTGAGCCTTACCTTTCAAGGGTATTTACCGCTAATGTAATCAATAAATTAATACTAATTTGTTACGCAGATTAAGTTGCTAAATACCGACTCAGTAAACAGCTTTATATATAACCATTAAACTGGTTTCCGGCTAATTAACTTACGTAACATAAAATGTGTTATTGTTGATTTACTCATGGTACAGCTGTACAACGACCAAACGCGTGTGCCACTTGACTTGTCTCACTTACCCCGTCACACTTACCCCCATTGACAACTAATAACGCTGAAAAAAAATGGCCGGTAAAAGAAACGTCAACACTTGCCGACGAGCTCGGTGCAACAGATTACGTGAAACTCTATCCCCTCCGCAGACGCTCTCTGCTGCCCACACCGCCGGTACAGTTGTACGCAACACATCTGCAGCAACACATATCTATGCTCGCGCCCGCGCTAATCCGCGTACTGAACCAAACAAACTATTCTCTCAATTACACAAAACCAAATGTCAACACGTACTTAAGACTCGCACAAGTATTTTACTATAAACGCACACATTTTTATGACACACATGTCAAAGATCCGACAGATGCGTAGGTTGCCTTGCATTTCTTATGGGATATATTTTCGATAAGACAATGACTATTTTCTCCCGGGTCATGGCAGACTGGGTATTACTCTCAAAATTAATAACGAAATAGACTTCATTTGCAGTATATGTTGTGTGTGGGGGGGGGGGGGGGGAGACTGAAAAATACAAATTGACGGATTTTTGAAGATTGCAGATTTTCCACAAGGGCGATTTTTGGAAAACTCGGGTTTTTGTTCAGTGATACCCCTTGAACAAATCTTCTGAATGTCAGTAAGAAATATTAATTCTCCGGGTTTTTCCAATAATATGTCTTATTAGCTTGAAATAGGCAGTTACTGGTATAAGGTAACAAGGACTGGTACGATAACGTTTATTGTAACGTTAACTTTCTGTGGCGGTAATATTGTTAGTGCCAGTTGTACTAAATGTGACATTTGTGCTTCCGCTTAGAATACATTGCGTTGACTGCCTGGTACACACATTTGGGTTCAATTTTCATCATATGTGTTCAATTTTCTAGTTTCTGGTTTAAGTTTAACATTTGAATTGTAACCAATCATTCGATAAGTCGTTTCAGTTAGACTTATTCATACTTATAGTTTTGACTGTATTCGTGATTAGAGATCAAATAGCGCGAAGCAAACGGTTCTGGCTCTTATTCCAGCCAATATTCGTTCGAACTTACAGTTTATATATCCTCTCGGTTTTGAGGTTTTTCTTACGACGTTGATTTTGTCTCAGAGATAATAACGAACGTATTTATTTTATACACATTGACTTATTTATCTAGGCGATATCGTTGCTCTTTGCAATCACATTTCAAACGACAGTCGCACCTTAATGTGCCGGTATAAAAAAAAAAAAATGAATATACGGGATAAGGACTCGACTCGTTTGTTTGATGTTCGAAGTAGTTTCATTTTTAGCTTCTCTCTCTCTCTCTCTCTCTCTCTCATCACTCTCCTTCCCCGTCTCTCGTTTCATGTAATATCTTACTCACTCCCTCTTCATACGTATCGTGTTGCTTCTCATCTGCAAAGCGAATCGCTTTCTTGACTCGCCAGTAGACGCCGCTATTAGCATAGAACATCGCATATCTCCCTCCATGGCATTCCTTGCCATCCTGCCCTCCTCTCCTCTCCTTTGCCTCCCGTGGGACGCATCCTCTTTGATTGAGGCTCTGTTAACTTAGAGCAGCATTCAATTTCATTCTTGCCTCTCACCCTCCCCTCCTCTCCCCCCAACCATGGCAACCGTGCCATGCAGAAGAGGCACCGAGGAAACTAAATACCTCTTTAAAACACTTCTTTGGTAATGGATCAACCAAGCAGCGTCGAGCAAATTGAATTCGATGCGCCGTGCCTTTGTTGCCGTCTTAGCCAGGAAGCTCGTGCATAGATGAGTTAAGTCTAGCACAAGAAAACAACAGAGAAGATGTTTTTGCAAATAAATATCAGAGTGCGTTTATACTACCTTTCATTTAGGAGAGGATTTCATTAAAAATTTAGAAATTTCGCTTTTGAATCACTTGAGCATAGAGAGATTATTTGGTACCGAAGAGTTCAAAGTTAAATCCAACGTTATTCCAATGAATCGTTACTGTTTATGCTTGGCAGGGCTCATTGACTACATAACTACATGCATCACCTACAATCCTACATTAATGGGTTCTGTGATTTCTGTTACAGAGAAATGTCTGTAAGATGTGTTATGTGTTACCTTGGCTCAGTGTATACATTAATGCAATTATGAAAATTGTTACTATATATTTTTATTTTTTTTTAAGAAAAGTTCTTATTTTTGTTTTATCGCTTTTTCTTTCTTTCGTCGCTCCTTCATATTCAGATGTCTTAAATTAATGGCGAGATCGAGACACGTAGACGCGTCATATCATTGCTAAATGTTGGTTCTACTGGCTTCGTTAGAAGGGTGATTGTGTGTTATACACATTCATTTACTTTACATTAGACGTAAGACGAAACTTTCTGTCCTGAAATGTTCTCATTACATCGTAATCACACTTTGCGTCGAATATGAAACCTTCGAAAAATTCCAAAGCGTTAGTTAATGTAGGACGTGGGCAATGTAATCAGAATCACATTCAAATATATTTTATTTTCAACATACAAACCACTTCGTTCATTAAGTGGCTATTTTGATTGCAATCTTAGGGTACAAGCTCTTCCATTATTGAGGCATTAATTCCAACGGTCACATGTTATTTGCAATAAGCAAAAATCAGAAATCCTTTGAATTCCTCGTTAGATTAACATAACGACTTTGAGAATTGTTTATACTTTTGTGTGTGTGAAGTGTACATTTTTTTTAGAAGAATGTTTATACCAAGTGTGTAGTTGTTATTTACTAGCCTTAACTTAATTTTTTAGCTTAAAGTTGCCGTTTTTGTTGTTATAAGTTCTTCTGAAATTGGTACTTAACGTTTTGGTGAAATACTTGACATATTCATTTTAGTTACATTTGGTGTAACGGTGGATGATTCAATAATTGGTGAAATTGAAACTATCAGTGACAGAATGGTTTTATTAATTGTTTAGTTATAGGAAAATGCAAACATAACCCGCGTGTGGCGTACATAATTAATTGTATTCCTTTTCTTCATATATATTGACAGTTATTCCATCTCGTACTCTGTCTATGATATATCCGACCAATTTCTTGGTGTGTTGTGAGGGGGGCGGGGGGGGGGGGGGGGAGAACTGGCGTTTTTACGGTAAAATTTCAACCCTCCATTGTTATCATTAACCCAACAAGCCTGCCTAACAACTTAAAACAAGCGTAATCAAAGTTTTGAAAAAACGTTAATCGTAGCTTTTGTGTTGCGATGAAACGAACTATACATCTAAGAATTTTCGTCGCTAGGGTGTAAACATTTCCTGTTCTAAAAAAGGAAATTACACTTTTTAATGAGAAAAGGTTTGACATCAAAAGGACCAGACTAAAGGGGAATTTCATCCCGTGGTAATTAAAATAAAACACTTTTCAGCCACTGCCAGTGTAGTATGTAGCGGATAGAGTGCGTTGGTAGTTAAGTAAGTAATATACATTGACTATCACAGAAGCGATACTGAGTTATGTAAGATATCTCTGCTCAGACAGCATTTGTGGTTTTAATTATTATTATTCTTAAGTCCTTAAGTCTGCTTAGTGCTTACCATATTACCATATAGAACCCTGGTGGAGATGGAGGCAATTATCTACGATATCATAATATTAAAGATCTGTTATTTACTGTTTCATTTATCTTTCTTCAAATACTGTTTTAAAATAAATGCATTGTACCCCCATATGTTTATGAAAAATACAAAATCAGTCTACTTGCTGTCTGTATGTGTGCTTTGTTTACAAATATTTACTACATTTAGTTTATTTGCATTAACAATCTTAGATTAGAAACCCGATGAGAGCATTAGCTAAGTTTATATTGTGTATCTGAGGGGAGATGGTGAGAAATTATAGATAATATGAAAGAAGATACGTAAGAACATTAGTATGAGTGGTTAGTAAGGATAAAACATTTCACGATATGCCTGGAGGCGAATAAGTTTCTATTATCACTAAGAGCGTATAGTCATGATGATGTAACAAAATATTGCTTTTAACTAGAAACCACATTTGGAAATCCTATCTTGATGGAAATCAGACCCGGACAAGTTTAGAGGTTGTGGTTGTGTTTAATATCTTTTCTCCGGTACAAAGATGGGTCTTCACATTTCAATTCATAGTGCTTGAGGTTTATGTTCTAGTAACAATATTCTCACAATAGTTGACGTTGTGTACGGTTGATAGAAGTTGCTGTAAGTTCTGTTTTGATTAGCTTGCTAATGGCACATTACGTATTTTTAAATGTGCTGTTATTGTATTTAATCCCTTGAAGGGGGGCACATCGAGTGAAGCTATTAGTCACCCGATATTAGAGATGCCTAAAACAATGTATTATTACTATAAACAGTTGTAAGAAAGTTATGATTAAAATTAAACTAATTTAGAATTTAGTAATTTGCATAAAGTCACCCGTATCCCAGTAATACAGGCCCCACACAAAGAGCTACTCACTTATGTACCTTAATCCGATGGGTACATTCTTTTCATACTTAGCGAGTTCGACAACGTCATTGGCAGAGTACTTTGGTAATTGCCCATATATTGTATAGCCTGATAACGCCAACAAAATAACTTAGGAACTTACTGACTTCATGCAGGTATTCCATTTATTAATCTTTGCCATTATAATCCTGATTAGTTAGAAGTACAGTTATTTAGAATACAATACACAAAGTAGAAGAATTATGAGATTTTACATATTATATTATATAAATATTGTACGACATTTGCATTCGTTATTAATACCTACGTGTTATTGAAAATAAATTATAAAATTACAATAATATGTAAGATATTATTATACCTGTTTTGAATACTTGCACTAACGTAATTTAGTAAAGTAACAATTAGTTCAATTTGTTGAGCAAATTGTCTTTAGATTTTGCCGCTGAAAATACGATATTTGTAAATTAAGACTGACGGCTCATTAATCGAACGAAAGTCGAGTAAGTTTGTTGCGGTGGCAACGTGTACGGGACTGAAGTTAACTGAATACCTTCACTCGAGAACATTTCCAGCTTTCCTAGAGAGAAATACAAATTATTCCCCAGAAGATAACAGTTTCGTTTCTGTAATTAGGTTTCGTTTCTGCCAATGTAAGAGATCACGACGGGTTAATCCGACATTACTGATACAAGTCGACATGTTGGCTACGAAACAAAACCCCGTCAGAACATTAGTCAAGGTGCTGTGACGTATCTCGTATAGGGCGGGGGAGGGGGGGGGGGAGATAGTATGCATGCTTTCTACGCGAAAACAGCCGTACGGTCGCTTAACCGTGACACTACTAACGTTGTATGCTAGAAACTTTTGGTGGAAATAAATCAGATAATTAGGGTGATTAATTTGCGTGTCAAAAGACTGAATGAGAAAGGAGGGGGGTGTAACGCCGAGTTGAACGAAAATTAGTGGTCGCCCCTGCTAGAACTTTGATTGATCAAGCAATTAATCATTTTATCTCTTATCCCTTTTGATCTCCTCTTTGATTTCGTCATCTCCTGTTTGCTGTGTCCTGAGCACAGATCTCTTGCAATGCCCCGTGGTGCTATTATCTCTCTTAAATGCGGATGTGACTGACTACTTAAACATTAATCATCGCTTGTGATGAGGTATTGGGGAATATTTCGTAGAATGCGAAAACGCGTTGAAAATTATTCCACTTTATTTTTAAAACCACATTTCGTACAAGCTGCGTTGATTCAGCTTAACCAAATTCCATGGACAAAGAATATTTTAGATAATACATTGTAACGAAGCGAAACGAAGGTAAAATAACTTTAACAAGGTAAAAATGTGGTTATAAATTAATTTCGCAGGTGTCTTTATTCAAGCGCTGACAATTTAGCAGACTAATTACAATGTCAAAAGCTAACATTCTTTTCAATTTAGTAATTGTGAGGCAATAAAATTTAACACTTCTTTTCAAGGTGCGACTTTTTACACTTAACTGTTAGTCAGTTGTAACAATATACACACGCAACTTAAAGATCATTATACAAGGCCAATGTTGTTCCTTGTGTGAAAGCAAAGAAAATATCAAATTTACGTAGGTGTTATGAAATATAAATGTATAAACTGAATTCAAATTCATAGTTTCTATTTTTGGTGGAGAGGCCGGGTCAGAGCCACACAGGGCTATGACGTCATGGGTTCCAAGGTTGGTGGAGTGGCCGGGTCAGAGCCACACAGGGCTATGACGTCATGGGTTCCAAGGTTGGTGGAGTGGCCGGGTCAGAGCCACACAGGGCTATGACGTCATGGGTTCCAAGGTTGGTGGAGTGGCCGGGTCAGAGCCACACAGGGCTCTGACGTCATGGGTTCCAAGGTTGGTGGAGGTGACGGATCAGAGCCACACAGGGCTATGACGTCATGGGTTCCAAGGTTGGTGGAGGTGCCGGGTCAGAGCCACACAGGGCTATGACGTCATGGGTTCCAAGGTTGGTGGAGGTGCCGGGTCAGAGCCACACAGGGCTATGACGTCATGGGTTCCAAGGTTGGTGGAGGTGCCGGGTCAGAGCCACACAGGGCTATGACGTCATGGGTTCCAAGGTTGGTGGAGGTGCCGGGTCAGAGCCACACATGGCTATGACGTCATGGGTTCCAAGGTTGGTGGAGGTGCCGGGTCAGAGCCACACAGGGCTATGACGTCATGGGTTCCAAGGTTGGTGGAGGTGCCGGGTCAGAGCCACACAGGGCTATGACGTCATGGGTTCCAAGGTTGGTGGAGGTGCCGGATCAGAGCCACACAGGGCTATTACGTCATGGGTTCCAAGGTTGGTGGAGGTGCCGGGTCAGAGCCACACAGGGCTATGACGTCATGGGTTCCAAGGTTGGTGGAGTGGCCGGGTCAGAGCCACACAGGGCTATTACGTCATGGGTTCCAAGGTTGGTGGAGGTGCCGGATCAGAGCCACACAGGGCTATTACGTCATGGGTTCCAAGGTTGGTGGAGGTGCCGGGTCAGAGCCACACAGGGCTATGACGTCATGGGTTCCAAGGTTGGTGGAGGTGCCGAATCAGTCAAAATCGTATCAATAAGTCTCGAGTTTTGAGATAATCTCTACTGCATTCGATTCATGCACTGATGTTTGCATTCTAGCATAACCATTATGAATATATTGTGTACTTTCGAAACACATACGAATAATTTCTAGACTTCTTGCCTAGTGCAATGAAGTAAAACCACGTATAAAAATGTTTGCGTTCAAATCATAATAGTATAATATAATGTTCTATGAAATAATTTACGGAGATAGTATTTAAATCTTTTCTCTAGATGTTGACGTTTTAGAATTATTTTAGGTGATACATTGAAAACAGCTCATCAATATTGTCAAGATTAGTCGTATAAGAATATATTAATATGAATAAAGAAACCAAATCCATATTAAAACTTCACGTAACAAATCCACATTGTGATATGTTAATAAGGCAAATGTTTGAAATAATAATAATAATATTTTTTCTGTCAAACAGAGTGGATAGCAATAATATTACATGAAAAAAATATTTTTTTAAAAAACAACGCTTATATTTAAATGCACTAAAAAGTAAAAAATAAATTTTCGCCCAAAAAAATGTTTGCCTCACTCGGAAAATAAAAGCGTTGGGCGCTTCCCTGCATAAACAGCAGAATACTGCAATCAATGTCAATACCGAAAGCGCCCAACGCTTTTATTTTCCGAGTGAGGCAAAAATTTGTTGGGCGAAAATTTATTTTTTACTTTTTAGTGCATTTAAATATAAGCGTTACATATTTAAAAAAAAAAAAAATCATTTAATATTATTTTATACTTTTTAGTCTCAAAGAATCTTGCAATCGAATATATATCGAATATCGATTAATTAATTATGATAGTTTAATTGATTATTTAGTAAATATGACAATTGATTCATGTATTGTCATTAAGAATACGTGTGTGTGAAAACTTTCAGCTCAATTCGACGTTCGAAAGTGGGTGTTTTATCGATTCCCATATAAAACATCAATTAATTAATTATGATGGCTTAATTGATTATTTAGTAAATATGAAAGTTGATTCATGTATTGTCATTAAGAATACGTATGTGTGAAAATTTTCAGCTCAATTCGACGTTGGGAAAAGGGTTAAACATCGATTTCCATATTACACATTAATAAATTAATTATGATGAATTAATTGACAATTTAGTAAATATGACATTTGATTCATGTATTGTCATCAAGAATTCGTCTGTGTAAAAAATGTCAGCTTGATCAGACATCTAGAAGTAGGTGGAATATCGATTCAAAGATTCCGTCCAGACAAACAAGGCAAGCTAATATAAGCGTTATAAAAAATACTCGTTCTTGGGTAGCAATGTGTCCTACTAATGTAAACAGAACATAATGGAATTAACCGACGGTTATTTCGTTAACAGTACAAATGTTAGTTTTCCTTCTAAAAAATAGTTTTACGTTCATACTCGACGTCGCAAAATATCTTTATTTGGTCTACCACAAAATACGTATGAGTATTTTATTACCAAGTTAAAGTAGGTAAACGAAAAGATCAAAGATAAATATTTTTACAACTATATGTGACTTATCAAGGGAAAATACATTTGTTTTATCTTGTTCTCTCTCTCAAAGCAAATACAATTATAATATCTATTCTTTACATTCAAAATTGCGTGTTTTGTGGTAACATAAAAATCCAATTTTTATTTTACGTCTCCAACACTTGCAATGAAATTCCAGGTCGGTAATCTCTGAATAGAATAGAGGAGTGTCCGTCCCCTCTTGACAACCAAGCGTGAGTCCAGCAGCTACCGTTATTACTCCTCATCTTCCAGGGCTGGCCATGCTCCACAAGCGTTTTATACTTTCTGTGGGTTGCTTGGTTGCTTGACGTGTCCCGTTCGGTCGGACCGGTCTCACTGCGCGGCCGTCTATTGTCTCTGAAACGGCGTTTCACGCTGCGCCCATAAATTCCCCCGTCCTTCTTCTTTACGTCTCCCAAGAGTATCTACTCCAGTAAAGAAGAGCCACCCAGTCACCCTACGCGCTACTCTCCCGTCCAATGGGGGAAGGAGCCGATGTCATCCACAGTCGGGTCATATCGTTTTGCATTTTGATATCGTGGATAAAATTGGGGCAGGGTAGGAACTGCAAAGGGAGTCTTCTTTTGCGTTGTATCTTTGCGTGGAATCGTTTTCGTCGACAATAATGCTTAGAGTAGGTTGTGTGCTGAGTGTGGGACTCAGTACACTCGTAGGTACATAGCAGAAGATACTTTCCAGTGTCTCAATGCAATGCACATGTTGTACTGCAGCTCCACCTCACGGAACTTCCACGAGCCGCCACTGTTTACCTTGAAGGAAGGTATCAAGTTTGATTTAAGCGAGACGCGACTGCATAAACTTTCCTCTGCGGTTCTTATGGACACATTCCGGCAAATGTCGGACTGGGAGAGATAACGCTGAACGCTCTCGCTACGTCACACTTCGCGCGTCTCTTTGTTTTACATCTCTATTTATGAAGTGTTTCTAACCGAGTTTATGAGTGGAACGCAACGCAATCGTAAAAATCCATATATTTACATCCCCTTCGTTCGGTGAGATGTATGGATTTTAGAGTATTTTATTCTAAGAATAACAAATACGTATCCATTTGATCCATGATTTCAAAGATTATAGTTAAACTCTTCATGGGATGGTATTAGTTAACTATGTATTGGTGTGATATTACGTATATGATCTAAAATATATATTTTACCAAACTTTTACGAAAAATTATCGAAATAGAAATTGCTTTTAGGTATACTCCCAAAGGAACATCAATGTATCAGGACACTAAATATATATATATATATATATATATATATATATATATATATTTGTTGTAAATCAATTTGGTTGACGTAGAAGTTGGCAATGTAACACAAAGTATCTGTATGTATTATACGAATTTCGTAATCCTCTCATCGTCGCTACGTCATACGTATTCATTATTTAGGAGTCGCCCGCAAATAGTTTTAATCGTCTCGCTTCGTTGCATGAATATGAAACGCAGTCCCTTTACATAAACATGTATATAGGACATGGGTATATATGTAAGGAGATTTTAATGGCCTATTAATAATGTATAACGCTTGGTTTCCTTTATTTCCGGCCTTGCACTCAATCGTCAGGAGACGGTGGAGCCATAGAGCCATAGCGCATATCCTCGTTATTTATACAAGACTCTAGCCATCCACTCACATAAACTGAACTTAGCCAAGTCCGTTGCTAAAGGTAAAGCTATTCGAAATGCATTCCTTGGGACTTGAGTTATGCACGAAGTTCATGCAAAGTATGGTTTCAGTAAGTGGCGGTCACCACACTGTAAAGAACGGGAATGGGAGCCCATCTTGGTTGAATTTGCATAGTTTTGTGTGTTTTTATTTGGTAGTTGGTTTGATAGCACTCACGATTAAGATTATAACTTAGAAGTGTTTTGCTCAGAAACTTTAGAACACACATATTTACCATACAGACATATTGCTTTGATATTTTCTTATCATGTTATTACAACACTCACGCCCAAACCATCCGGATAGAATCCTGTAATATAATGCACATAACACGGTTTACTTGTAGACCCACGCCCAATCAACGCACACGTAACTTCGCTGGTTAGATATACATACGGCATTGTATCGTTGAGTGACTATTATACTCACTAGTTACTTTATTACTCATTCAATGCTTTATTACTCGCTCAACGATTGTGTGTGTTTCTTCAAGTTACATTCCTACCATGACATTGGAAACGGACTGACTATTGTGAAAACTAAAACACTGCTTGTTGCATGTTCGATCACTATAATGAGAGGATATCACTCATTAATCTCCCTTAACTACACATTAGTAAACTATGGATTATCAATTCAACGCATCTATAATATCTGCATAAATCAGTCACTACGCGTAAAGCAACATCAATCAATATAAATTGCGTTATCTCCGGCGCGGTACGATTAGATTGTCGCAGATTCCAGCCGATTGCGTTACATGTACTCTGCGGGGTAGTTTATTGTCGCCTCTGAAGTCAATCACAACCCTGTGCGCGGGGTCTATTCTCCGTCAAGCGGGCGGGAACACGGGGTAGCTATATAGCGACATTATACAGAAAACTTCCTGCTCGCCCTCCCCCCCCCCCCAACCCCCTCCCCCCCACGACCCTCGCTCGCTCTTCATATGCTCCCCGGACACAACGACCTATTGAATTTTTAGTTTTATGGCCTCTTGGTGAATTTGGCTCGGTCGCACAAAATTATTGTCTTCAATATAGCAAACAGAGCAGGGATATCTGTATATCAGAAGAGAATATAGAACGATTTATTTATTTTAATGAAGAGTTTTGTTCACTTGAAAAGATTTTCTTGCAGTATAGATGGAAAGTCGGTGCAACGATAAAGCTATGTGGGATTGATTTGAAGTTTGACATTTTAATTCTATTTATTATTTTAAGGTATATTCTTTTTTCAATATATAAACCATGTATACAAATAAAGATGACATAAATATTATTGATTATAGAAAACGTAATATCTTCTTACATCTCGAGTGTGTTTGGTGTTTTTAGGTATGTATATATTATGTAACAAATGACGTCCGTTAACAATTACCGAATCGGTATATTCTCGTATTTTAATCAAACTGTGGGGTTCAAGAACATGACGCGTTAAAACATATTTGTAATGAAAGTAATCGCATGTACGACGTACGTGTACCATGTGAAAGTAAAATACGGTTATCGTTAACTTTAGCATATACTTCCACTGTAGTTTTGAGTTTTGTTTTGAGCTATAAATATTACTGAGGTTGGGTTCTTAGCATTTCCCACGTAAAGGCAAAAGGATGTTCCACCCTCAATCTCGGTGTATTCTTGCTTCTTTTGAATACTTTAGCAAGCTGGGGAGCGGATTCCACAATTCCCATTGGGATTTTAGTGCAGCAATGGAAGGGGATAGGTAAAAGGAAACGAAAAAGAAGTCTTCCTGAACCTGATTCAAGAAAGCACATGTGGTTTGCATTCATTTTCTTTCTTTCATTCCGGACATGTCTTCTCTATTCTCGAAAAGTGTGTGGGAGGGATATGTGTGATTGTGTACCCAGGTACCGTTATCATCTTTAGATATTCGTTTTATTATTATTATGACTTTTTCGGAATCATCATCGATTGGCGGTATGGGGAACAAGGGATCGAATAAATGGATTTCCATTTCCGTATTGGGGAAATAAAAATGGATTTGGCTGAAAAGAATAGGGTGAGTCGCCATGGAAATGGAGATATTTCTAGCATATCGCGTATGGCTGCAAATTAGGGAACGGGGATCAGTATATTTGGTTTTATTTTCACATTTAAGAGGGGCGGTTTTAAGGGTTGCGATTTGACTTTGACTAGCAGAGAAGAGATGAATACTAATCTTATCTCTCTATCAAATATTACATTTGTCGGTCTGCAAGAAGTCCTGAGGGAGTCGGGCGGATTTAGATAAAGCGCCGACGGTGCTTTCTTAGAGCGGGTATTACGTTCTATTTGCAACTTCACAAACGAGTCTTACTGAATCACAACTTAGTTAGTTTATCAATAGAGGTCTTGTGTACTCGACCATTTATAAACATTAACCCGTCAACGACGTGAAATCATCATTAAAACATGCTTCACTGGAAACATGTGGAGGGTTAAGATTTAAGCTTCAGAATAAAGGAACATTCCAATTATTGTTTTGTATTTTTAACATGGTAATAAAAGAGTTGATTAAGTTTTAACCGATCAGGTCAAATCCAATCGTCTTAAAGAGTAGAATAGAAAAATCATATTTTGAAAAGTAATGCTTCTAATATTCATATTCATATTTTTTATTTATCTTTTGATCATGTTACATGATTTATGCTACTTGAGATTAAACTATGCATAACAAATCAGAGCAAATAGTTGTATCACATATCATTGTTCTAAAAATTCATTGAGATAATAAAAAGTGTTCAGTAAGATATGTTTTGACTAATTAACTTTTTAAATAATTATGACTATCCATACTTCAAAAGAAGATAAGAATATGCTCTTTTTAAATGCAAATTAATGGAAATAATAATACAATTTATTTAAATGTCAATGTTTTCACTGGTCGTATTATACATATCCAACGTTGACACATTGACAGTGAATCTAAGTTAATCTCTGACCCAAACAAATAATTGGAAAATCCGAAAAGAAAAACTGAAAAGATCTGGTCTAAAAAATCTGTTGTTAATGTTAGAAGTTATTATATACTAAATTATGAACTTTTTATCACTTACTCTATCGCATTACCTGAAACCGGGCTGTAACTTGGTTCGAATACGGTAGCGCACAATTAAGCCTTCCACATATTATTGTAATATTGTAATTAAACATAATCTTAATAAATAAATAAATAGAGATTTGTGAATCCAATGCTTTTGTCACAGAAACACAATATACAATATTATCACAGAATAACTTGCCACAGAATAACAACAAAAACATAACAGAAGATATGTATTGATTTAATTGTTTCATTTTGTGCTGTGAGGATGAATAGTGAGTTCACCGATGTTGTCGAGTCGTCAAGTGAGGTGGATGAAGTTGTGACTTGTTACTTCGGAACATTCCGCTACGTAAACGCCGTAAACTTGATCCGTATTCATAGTCGAGCCATTGAATTCCAGTCCACATTGTTGCTATGGATTTTCTTTTGTATATGAGGTAGCATCCATTGATATCCGATGAGCTAAGGTTTGAATATGAATACGGGTCTTAGTAATTATATTACAGTATATCCCTGAGGAACTGTGTGTATTTCCGTGTGAAAGAGAGAGAGGTAATATTTTATCAACCATTTCCTCTCATTTCATTTATAATGGTCGTTCTTGAATATCGCTCTTGAACATTGTATATCGTAATTTAATAATTTGGATATGTAGGTATCTAAAATGTAAGCCATTTACGTTTCAAGTTGGTTGATAAAAAAAAAAAAAAAACTAAAGCATGAGATGACATAATTTTGTAAACAAATTCTAGGATTTGTAGGTGTGAAATTGTTACATTGTGGATCATAACGGGATTATATTTTATTTGTAGTTACCAATGAGTCATTGTGCGCCATTATATTATGATAATAAACTGTTAAAGTGCTGAATAAATCTACATAAGCCCTGCGTACTTTGTGCTATATAACTGCATGTTAACATTACATTACGCCTTGATGGCGCTATTCCTTATCAGAATGCGCTATCTTTACATTCCTTTTATTTTACACATTAAGTTCTTCATCCGCTTTATTGCTGATTATCTGGATACATATTTAACAGAAAAACAGTTTTTTCTGCATTTACAATGTAATATTTTAGTTATAATTTTTAAGTAATGTACCTATCGCTTACTATTTTGACTGTGCCATGTGGTAGTATTTCAATAGTTTACATTTGTTCTACTCCTTTAATACAACTAAGGGGTTGCTAGTTAAGTTACAAATAAAACGTTGCGCATAATTTAATACACAGCTCTTACTATTTTTAATAATGCACATAAAGTCTAATACATCTGCAATTAAAATCTGATCCTGACATAAACTGGTTTAATTTTGTTTGGCGTACCAAATTTTCATGTTGTATTGCCATTTTAGTTTGCATTAAATTTGCGTTAGAAATATTCACTGATTATGCCTAATTTGTATAACTAAATTCTTTATTTTGTGAGTCTTGTTCTGATTTTTGTAAACAATAAAGAATAATTAGGTTTTGCTTGATGTGCACATACGCACATAAGCTCAAACTGTATCCATAAAATGTAGAAACTGCATTCTAATTTGAATCGTACATAAAGTTGTACGTGCACCAAGACGTAGAACATTTCTCTGTGACTAATGCTTAACTCAACAACGGTAGATTAGTTCTTAAAGTTTCCTTTATATATACGTATACATTTTTATTGAAATCTTGACAGTTTTAAATAGTAATTCAAATATTGAGATTGCTGTGGTGTTACACGATACGTAAGAACGCTAAATACATGATAAACTCATACAAAGTGAACCAGAAGAATCCTTAAGACTACGAAAAAATTAATTGAAATGTAAAAAAAAAGTATAATTAGCATTTTGTAAACTTAATCCATAATTTGTCTCCTACTGATAACAAGTTTACCTTTAGTTCTCACGAAATAATGTAACCTCAAACCACCCTTGAATCAGGTTCTAGGTTCAAAACTCATTAAAACCGGATACTTTACAAAACGCAAACAATCAGTCTATTTTCGAAGTTTACTTTTAACACAGTTATTTTTAATACTTTTAATTTAATACTTTTAATATTTTTAATACGTTCTGAATAAAACACGACAGTTCGGAGGCGGTTTTCTGTACGAAACGTCTGGTATGATTCACTATAACTTTCACTGTTTTAACACTCAATACACAGCGGCAATGTTCCCATTGTTTTACTTTTGTAATTTTTTTATTTTGTGTAGATTGCTGGTTATGGTCTACTGGGTTTATTCCTGTTTAAATGTAGAAGATCCAGGGTTCGAATCCCGGTTCTGGATGGAGTTTTAATTTAAAACTTAAAAATAATCTATCAATCTTATGTAAACGGTGACTTTGGAGCCGTCATAACAACGATTTAAACACATAATAAAATAAATCTCCCACACTGAAAATCAGCTCAAACGAGTGGGTAGAATTTTAATACAAATTTATTCATTTAAAGATATTGATTGTATTCATTACAAGTTTTAAACATCGTGCAGTGCTCTTCATACTACATTGCTATTTGCTACATACACTACTCCTCGTTCATGTTATAAGATGTATAAGTCTAGGGTCCCCCTTCCTGTGACTCATTAGGTGTATTAGGACTGGGAGAGTTTGCAAGGAATTTCCTAACGCTGCTGTAAGGACTTAATCCAAGCAATCGCCGCAGCTTTAAGCTTCAGGTGCGTTGCCGGCAGCTGGAATCGATCACCTAACCGCTCTAATTAGTGCCCCCGGTGCTGCAATTGAACCTCTCAGTCGGTGAGCATACCCAGCGCACCTGCATGATGACTATCTGACACCTGCACCCCACACCTGCACGTGTCTGTATTTCATCGTTGTGCGTGCTGGATGGTTGATGAGAAATAAAGCACATATAATTTGGTAGATATCTCTAGGGCTGTAAGTCCACCTACCTTGCGGAACCACTGATTTCTGATTTAAAAATACTTCAAAAATACTTTCAAATTGTCAAAAAGCAAACCAAAATATATCTTTCCTTCTATATTATATTGATTTCTTATTATAAATGTATCGTTGATCAAATGAATGTTTCTGTTTTTCAAATGTGTTTGAAAGGTGTGTGTTGCAACAACACATTACAATACAAGAACAATTGAACAACGGAAATTGGTATTGGAATACATTTCGGCAATCATTTATAAGCAATTATAATAGACAGAATTCAAAGTTTCCGCAGGTTCGATGGACGTACACGTCGAACAGCCTTAAGGCGCTCTTAGCACCTGCGTCTCCTAGCACCTGCACTCCGCACCTACACTTGGCCTGGTGTTTCGATAGTTGTTAATGTTCGATGAGGGATGCGAAAAACAACACATCTGCTTCTGGGTAGAAATTTGTAACAGCTCTGTCTCCTAGCACCTGCAATCCGCACCTGCACGAAAGGTGGATTGTTTTGTGAGAGGTTTTCTCTGTTTGTTGGTGGGAACCGGAAGTAAATTAACGGCTTCAGGGTAGTCCAGGAGGGTCCTCTGTTTCCCATGGCGTGAACCAATGAATCTCTGGCACCATTACAGCAACGACCTGTCCCCATCGATTAGCTCAGATTCCCCGTAGACCGTTCATTCTTCTCCCTAACCCTCCTTTTAGACTCCCTCTTACTTCAAGGGCCGCCGCAGGTGATTGACACCAGGCAATTGCTTGCCGGACAACGCGATACTAGCGCGCTACAATGAGCTACGGTTCGACTGACCATAAGGCAATTGCTTGCCGGACAACGCGATACTAGCGCGCTACAATGAGCTACGGTTCAACTGACCATAAGGCAATTGCTTGCCGGACAACGTGATACTAGCGCGCTACAATGAGCTACGGTTCAACTGACCATAAGGCAATTGCTGGCCGGACAACGCGATACTAGCGCGCTACAATGAGCTACGGTTCGACTGACCATAAGGCAATTGCTTGCCGGACAACGCGATACTAGCGCGCTACAATGAGCTACGGTTCAACTGACCATAAGGCAATTGCTTGCCGGACAACGTGATACTAGCGCGCTACAATGAGCTACGGTTCAACTGACCATAAGGCAATTGCTGGCCGGACAACGCGATACTAGCGCGCTACAATGAGCTACGGTTCTACTGACCATAAGGCAATTGCTTGCCGGACAACGCGATACTAGCGCGCTACAATGAGCTACGGTTCAACTGACCATAAGGCAATTGCTGGCCGGACAACGCGATACTAGCGCGCTACAATGAGCTACGGTTCTACTGACCATAAGGCAATTGCTGGCCGGACAACGTGATACTAGCGCGCTACAATGAGCTACGGTTCTACTGACCATAAGGCAATTGCTGGCCGGACAACGGGATACTAGCGCGCTACAATGAGCTACGGTTCAACTGACCATAAGGCAATTGCTTGCCGGACAACGCGATACTCGCGCTACAATGAGCTACGGTTCAACTGACCATAAGGCAATTGCTTGCCGGACAACGCGATACTACGCGCTACAATGAGCTACGGTTCTACTGACCATAAGGCAATTGCTTGCCGGACAACGCGATACTAGCGCGCTACAATGAGCTACGGTTCAACTGACCATAAGGCAATTGCTTGCCGGACAACGTGATACTAGCGCGCTACAATGAGCTACGGTTCTACTGACCATAAGGCAATTGCTTGCCGGACAACGTGATACTAGCGCGCTACAATGAGCTACGGTTCTACTGACCATAAGGCAATTGCTTGCCGGACAACGTGATACTAGCGCGCTTTATGAGCTACGGTTCAACTGACCATAAGGCAATTGCTTGCCGGACAACGTGATACTAGCGCGCTACAATGAGCTACGGTTCTACTGACCATAAGGCAATTGCTTGCCGGACAACGTGATACTAGCGCGCTACAATGAGCTACGGTTCTACTGACCATAAGGCAATTGCTTGCCGGACAACGCGATACTAGCGCGCTACAATGAGCTACGGTTCTACTGACCATAAGGCAATTGCTTGCCGGACAACGCGATACTAGCGCGCTACAATGAGCTACGGTTCTACTGACCATAAGGCAATTGCTTGCCGGACAACGTGATACTAGCGCGCTACAATGATCTACGGTTCTACTGACCATAAGGCAATTGCTTGCCGGACAACGCGATACTAGCGCGCTACAATGATCTACGGTTTAACTGACCATAAGGCAATTGCTGGCCGGACAAAGTGATACTAGCGCGCTACAATGATCTACGGTTCTACTGACCATAAGGCAATTGCTGGCCGCACAACGCGATACTAGCGCGCTACAATGATCTACGGTTCTACTGACCATAAGGCAATTGCTGGCCGGACAACGTGATACTAGCGCGCTACAATGAGCTACGGTTCTACTGACCATAAGGCAATTGCTTGCCGGACAACGTGATACTAGCGCGCTACAATGATCTACGGTTCTACTGACCATAAGGCAATTGCTGGCCGGACAACGTGATACTAGCGCGCTACAATGAGCTACGGTTCTACTGACCATAAGGCAATTGCTTGCCGGACAACGTGATACTAGCGCGCTACAATGAGCTACGGTTCTACTGACCATAAGGCAATTGCTTGCCGGACAACGTGATACTAGCGCGCTACTATGATCTACGGTTCTACTGACCATAAGGCAATTGCTGGCCGGACAACGCGATACTAGCGTGCTACAATGAGCTACGGTTCAACTGACCATAAGGCAATTGCTGGCCGGACAACGTGATACTAGCGCGCTACAATGATCTACGGTTCTACTGACCATAAGGCAATTGCTTGCCGGACAACGCGATACTAGCGCGCTACAATGAGCTACGGTTCTACTGACCATAAGGCAATTGCTGGCCGGACAACGCGATACTAGCGCGCTACAATGAGCTACGGTTCAACTGACCATAAGGCAATTGCTTGCCGGACAACGCGATACTAGCGCGCTACAATGATCTACGGTTCTACTGACCATAAGGCAATTGCTGGCCGGACAACGTGATACTAGCGCGCTACAATGATCTACGGTTCTACTGACCATAAGGCAATTGCTGGCCGGACAACGCGATACTAGCGCGCTACAATGAGCTACGGTTCTACTGACCATAAGGCAATTGCTTGCCGGACAACGCGATACTAGCGCGCTACAATGATCTACGGTTCTACTGACCATAAGGCAATTGCTGGCCGGACAACGTGATACTAGCGCGCTACAATGATCTACGGTTCTACTGACCATAAGGCAATTGCTGGCCGGACAACGCGATACTAGCGCGCTACAATGAGCTACGGTTCTACTGACCATAAGGCAATAGCTAGCCGGACAACGTGATACTAGCGCGCTACAATGAGCTACGGTTCTACTGACCATAAGGCAATTGCTAGCCGGACAACGTGATACTAGCGCGCTACAATGAGCTACGGTTCAACTGACCATAAGGCAATTGCTAGCCGGACAACGTGATACTAGCGCGCTACAATGAGCTACGGTTCTACTGACCATAAGGCAATTGCTGGCCGGACAACGTGATACTAGCGCGCTACAATGAGCTACGGTTCTACTGACCATAAGGCAATTGCTGGCCGGACAACGCGATACTAGCGTGCTACAATGAGCTACGGTTCAACTGACCATAAGGCAATTGCTGGCCGGACAACGTGATACTAGCGCGCTACAATGAGCTACGGTTCTACTGACCATAAGGCAATTGCTTGCCGGACAACGTTATACTAGCGCGCTACAATGAGCTACGGTTCAACTGACCATAAGGCAATTGCTGGCCGGACAACGCGATACTAGCGTGCTACAATGAGCTACGGTTCAACTGACCATAAGGCAATTGCTGGCCGGACAACGCGATACTAGCGTGCTACAATGAGCTACGGTTCAACTGACCACAAGGCAATTGCTGGCCGGACAACGCGATACTAGCGTGCTACAATGAGCTACGGTTCAACTGACCATAAGGCAATTGCTGGCCGGACAACGTGATACTAGCGCGCTACAATGAGCTACGGTTCTACTGACCATAAGGCAATTGCTTGCCGGACAACGTGATACTAGCGCGCTACAATGAGCTACGGTTCAACTGACCATAAGGCAATTGCTGGCCGGACAACGTGATACTAGCGCGCTACAATGAGCTACGGTTCTACTGACCATAAGGCAATTGCTGGCCGGACAACGTGATACTAGCGCGCTACAATGAGCTACGGTTCTACTGACCATAAGGCAATTGCTAGCCGGACAACGTGATACTAGCGCGCTACAATGAGCTACGGTTCTACTGACCATAAGGCAATTGCTGGCCGGACAACGCGATATTAGCGCGCTACAATGAGCTACGGTTCAACTGACCATAAGGCAATTGCTGGCCGGACAACGCGATACTAGCGCGCTACAATGAGCTACGGTTCAACTGACCATAAGGCAATTGCTGGCCGGACAACGCGATACTAGCGCGCTACAATGAGCTACGGTTCAACTGACCATAAGGCAATTGCTTGCCGGACAACGTGATACTAGCGCGCTACAATGAGCTACGGTTCTACTGACCATAAGGCAATTGCTTGCCGTACAACGTGATACTAGCGCGCTACAATGAGCTACGGTTCAACTGACCATAAGGCAATTGCTGGCCGGACAACGCGATACTAGCGTGCTACAATGAGCTACGGTTCAACTGACCATAAGGCAATTGCTGGCCGGACAACGCGATACTAGCGTGCTACAATGAGTAACGGTTCAACTGACTATAAGGCAATTGCTGGCCGGACAACGCGATACTAGCGTGCTACAATGAGCTACGGTTCTACTGACCATAAGGCAATTGCTGGCCGGACAACGTGATACTAGCGCGCTACAATGAGCTACGGTTCTACTGACCATAAGGCAATTGCTGGCCGGACAACGTAATACTAGCGCGCTACAATGAGCTACGGTTCTACTGACTATAAGACAATTGCTGGCCGGACAACGTGATACTACCGCGCTACAATGAGCTACGGTTCTACTGACCATAAGGCAATTGCTGGCCGGACAACGTGATACTAGCGCGCTACAATGAGCTACGGTTCAACTGACCATAAGGCAATTGCTGGCCGGACAACGTAATACTAGCGCGCTACAATGAGCTACGGTTCTACTGACAATAAGACAATTGCTGGCCGGACAACGTGATACTACCGCGCTACAATGAGCTACGGTTCTACTGACCATAAGGCAATTGCTGGCCGGACTACGTGATACTAGCGCGCTACAATGAGCTACGGTTCTACTGACCATAAGGCAATTGCTGGCCGGACAACGTGATACTAGCGTGCTACAATGAGCTACGGTTCAACTGACCATAAGGCAATTGCTGGCCGGACAACGCGATACTAGCGTGCTACAATGAGTAACGGTTCAACTGACCATAAGGCAATTGCTGGCCGGACAACGCGATACTAGCGTGCTACAATGAGCTACGGTTCTACTGACCATAAGGCAATTGCTGGCCGGACAACGTGATACTAGCGTGCTACAATGAGCTACGGTTCTACTGACCATAAGGCAATTGCTGGCCGGACAACGTGATACTAGCGCGCTACAATGAGTAACGGTTCAACTGACCATAAGGCAATTGCAGGCCGGACAACGTGATACTAGCGCGCTACAATGAGTAACGGTCAACTGACCATAAGGCAATTGCAGGCCGGACAACGTGATACTAGCGCGCTACAATGAGTAACGGTTCAACTGACCATAAGGCAATTGCTTGCCGGACAACGTGATACTAGCGCGCTACAATGAGTAACGGTTCAACTGACCATAAGGCAATTGCAGGCCGGACAACGTGATACTAGCGCGCTACAATGAGTAACGGTTCAACTGACCATAAGGCAATTGCAGGCCGGACAACGTGATACTAGCGCGCTACAATGAGTAACGGTTCAACTGACCATAAGGCAATTGCTTGCCGGACAACGTGATACTAGCGCGCTACAATGAGCTACGGTTCTACTGACCATAAGGCAATTGCTTGCCGGACAACGTGATACTAGCGCGCTACAATGAGTAACGGTTCAACTGACCATAAGGCAATTGCTTGCCGGACAACGTGATACTAGCGCGCTACAATGAGTAACGGTTCAACTGACCATAAGGCAATTGCAGGCCGGACAACGTGATACTAGCGCGCTACAATGAGTAACGGTTCAACTGACCATAAGGCAATTGCTTGCCGGACAACGTGATACTAGCGCGCTACAATGAGTAACGGTTCAACTGACCATAAGGCAATTGCTTGCCGGACAACGTGATACTAGCGCGCTACAATGAGTAACGGTTCAACTGACCATAAGGCAATTGCAGGCCGGACAACGTGATACTAGCGCGCTACAATGAGTAACGGTTCAACTGACCATAAGGCAATTGCTTGCCGGACAACGTGATACTAGCGCGCTACAATGAGCTACGGTTCAACTGACCATAAGGCAATTGCTTGCCGGACAACGTGATACTAGCGCGCTACAATGAGCTACGGTTCAACTGACCATAAGGCAATTGCTTGCCGGACAACGTGATACCAGCGCGCTACAATGAGTAACGGTTCAACTGACCATAAGGCAATTGCTACAAATTTCTTGTTAGATTAATACGTAATCGCTTTTGTATTTTGATCAAGTTCGCTAAACTAAATTGATAGGGGAAACACGATTATAAAATGGAAAGTAGGGTAGATAAATATAGCTTACAAAAATTTAAAGGTATCGAGCTATACTTTGCGAGTATTTATCTACTAGTAACTAGAGTTTTAGTCTAGATTCTATGTGTCAGCTCGTGTTAGTATTTAGGTTTAGAATAAGACCTATTGCTATATGACATGCACGAAACTGTATGTATTAATATTGTTGAACTATCTTAGTGACAGATACGTGACGTGCTAGCAGATCTGTTTACAACACTTTGGTTGTAAGCGTTTGAAACATACGAGACAAGGAAAGTCCGGCTTACTTCCAGCAAATGGCCAACACTGACTTAAAGTCTTGTTGTTCGTCCTCCAGTCACGAGCCTTCTGTTGTGTTCAGTATTTACGGTACGTTAGGGTCTTTAGGGGCCGCTTGAGGTGGGTACCTTCTCGTGGTGACCGGTGCCTGCAAAGAGGGCTCTCGTGCATCTCTTTTGCCATTTCTTTAATTCATCTTACGTGGCCTTCGTCATTTTTCCTCTTCGTACTTTCTCACTTCGTCATACTTGCCGGCACTAGGGATGGGCAAAAACGTGTATTTCAGTACACGTGTAACCTCTCTCTGTGAAAGACGTGTACACGTTCGTACGTGCATACACTTGTCACGTGAATTAGGGTGTGCACTGTACACATGCATTTTGTGTGCGATGTTGGTTCAGCGGTGCGCCGTCGGTCAGCTAAGATCGTACGCTGTGGCCCACGCACACAGTTAAACCCTGTGTGGGTGACATGCACAGCTACATGCGTTTTATATTTACAGGAAAACAGTAAACGTGTGCACGGGATACACACCTTAACATACCCCTTGCACATCGCCAAGGTAGTTAAAATTAAACTTAACCCAAAATAATGGGGTGGGAGGTGTATGGGTGTGTGTACACTATCCCATCCCTAGCGAGCACCCTGCGATCCAACACCCCCGTCCCCCCGCCCCCATTATTTTGGGTTCATTTTTAACTGCCATGGTAATGTGCAAGGAATCTGTTTCGGCCGACGTCATACGAACTAGGTGCTGATTACGTAGTAAATCCCCAATAACTATAACTAACTGACTAACTAACTAACTCACTAACTAACTTACTAACTAACTAAGTAACTAACTTACTAACTTACTAACTAACTAACTAACTAACTAACCAACTAACTATAACTTACTATAAACTAACTGTAACTAACTAACGAACTATAACTAACTATAACTAACTAAATAACTATAACTTACTATAACTATAACTAACTAACTAACTAACTATAACTAACTATTTTACTATAACTAACTAACTAACTATAACTATAACTACTTAACTAACTACTTAATTAACTACTTAACTACTTAACTAACTACTTAACTACTAAACTATTTAACTAACTAACTATGTAACTAACTACCTAACTAACTAACGTATTGCCCACTTTGTATGCAGTTTGTAAACAGGAACAAACTACTAAGGCCACCTCGCAAGAATAGGTAACTTCACAAACCGGATAATGGATTGAGTTGAACCATTCAACCAATATTTAGTGTCGGGGAAACTTTGCAGACTGAATCGTTGGCTTCAGCCACGAGTTGTTGAAATTCTGGCGCAAACTTTTTATCGGTATTGCCGGGGTTGGAGTAGTCGGGAGAAGTACGTCCTACGCTGCGCTATACCGCCAAGCTGACTTATTCGGCGACGAAATGCGAATGTGAGCTGGGAAAATGTAAAGTTAACGTCCAATATCGTTGTGAAATTATATAACTCGTCAGCCACAAGAGACCGAAGGAAATTGGGAATTTTTATAACGGCGATTTCTCGTCCGTTTCTGTTTAATTACATTTTGTTGTAGGTGGAGTTCAGAGTTGACGACATATTATCAACCGGTCTGTAGGAAAAGGGAAATGTTGTACGAATCTCTATATGATACTTATAAATAAATATAAATATATTCATTTGTATTTATTTCCCCTACCTACTCAGTCACAAGAACTGATTTTCAGTGGGGGACATTAATTATACAATTTTTTATATTGTGCTTCGTTGCTGTGACGGCTCCAAAGCCACCGTTTACATATAAGTGTCAGTATTGTAAAAATAAATTTAAATAAATTTTGAAAGTTAAAACCCAGCCAGAAGCGAAAATCGAATCCTGAAACTTCTTCATTGGAAGCAGGAATAAACTGACTAAAGGCAAGACCAACGTGCCATACAACATACACGAGGAACTGGCTGACCACAACTACGGTGGACCTAAAAGGTTAATGGGGAAAAGTTTCCCAGGAATTATATTTTTATTTATTTGTATTTAAGAAACTTCATGAATAAAAAAAACTCGCCGATAGATATGGCTTAGCGGTTGCACGTATTACTCTTATTCTGGAGGTTTCCGGTTCAATATCGGTACATATAAATTGGGTAAAAACAGATGTGAACATGTTTTAGTGACATAAATGTCAATTATTTCCATGAAGAAAGCAAATCTTGAAATGGCTCATATTTTGGTCAAATTTATGCAAATATATTTCGTCTTCCAGATAGTTTAAAACTATATATTTCATAATTGTTGGTATCATGTTTTGGCACCTTTGGCATCATGTACGCGGTTAGAGAAAAATCATGTCACCATACTCATCAACAAGTATATGTCTTGAAACGAGAACTTACTGTACGTAAAACAACGTTTAAAGGTAATATGCAACACACAACAATATGTACACCACTAAATGTGCAAGATACTAATTTTGAGATTTTCTACCGTACACAATTTTGAGAACAACTTATAAATTGAAAATTATTAAAAGTACATGTTATTTTTAAATTTAATTATTAATTTCTTGGTTATGACATAACACATGTTTCTACAACGGTGTACATTGAAGTATAATGCTTATCACGTGCCGACAACGTAGGTAAGTGTTCTCTGGTGCATATGCCGTGATTACAAGTAACAAACTTTCGTTGGCACTGTATTTTATAACTTATTAATCTTGTCAATTATAAACTATTTATCAACAGCACTGCAGTCGCTATTAGAGACATGCAAGCTTAGCGTAATATGAGTTTTACCACGAGAATATATAGCTACATAGCGCTAATTCTAATATCACGTGCAACAACAAGTTGCATTTCTTACATGAAGACTAATTGGTTTGGTACACATTTACTCTCAGAGAGTAGGCCGGCCATTTCTTAATAACTTGTAGTAATCAATGCATTTGCGAGGAAACTAAGGAAAGTGGAATGACCGATTTGGAAACAAAAAATGTGGCATGGCACTCCTGTTGACCACCTAGAATTATAACTTCACATAAATTCAATATTTTGTTATTTACTGTAAATTCATTTATCTTATTAATCGGCAGTTTTCTGTTGTTGATCACTATAATTAAAAGAAATGTTTATACAACTTAAGTAGTTCAATTTGAAAACATTTAGAAACTATGCAAATATTTAGATATGTTTAAATTTATTAAGGTACCCATGGTCAATTCCTAGATACATTTTCTATGGCATCATCTTGTTCTGTGGAGACCGCATGTTTTTGCTTGACTGCAGTAATCCTGACAGTCTTTAAACATATACTATGCTGCTTCGCTGCTGTATATAGTGTTCGCTGAAAGTGCTTACGAAGGTACTTAAGTTACAAGTCCAACATACTTACAATAAACATCAAACATCCACGCTTGTACTAAGAATACCGTTACTTTCTTGATAAAAATACAAGCTTGTGTCCGTCCGTTTATCAGCTGTGTCCGACATATCTAGGTCAGTTCATGTGACTTACTGCTTGAACTTAAGTGTAGTAAAGTGTGCAAAGATAACTGTAAAAATAACTGATTACTGAATATTTCCGTTCGGTGATGAATTTGTGAGTGGCACGTCAACAACATATTTAAGCCCATCTGTACCCCGTGGGTAGAGTTGCGCCAGTGGTGACTATGCCAGTCGTACGGGGGGACAAAAAAGGTAATTTCATTTTTTGTTTCCTCCCAATACCAACTAAATATAGTTTATCGATTTGCCCATTTCTCTCAGGTTTCTTGCCCATTTGGCCCTGGAAGGGACTAGGTCCAGTATAACTCTGCTTGTCGTGTTAGGCAACAAACGGGTAACGTCGCCATGACCTTCAAGATTTAGTACTTCGCTTAACAATACATGATGACTGATGAGAATAAGAAGATATTTTAAGTATAATTGACGATTATTTTATAATTCTGCAGATGTAAATATATATTATGTCAAAAATAACTTAATGTTCTGCATAATATTGTTGAACATAATATTTAGAAAGCGAAATAAAGCTCTCCTGGCAGATATCCAAGGATAGAATAGCTCAGTTACCTTCCATTGATTGAAATTGATTTTAACCTTAAAATTAATAATATTTCTCCTTTTTTTGTATTCGTCTTGTAAAATCAACTAGTCAATATTCCTGTATTTATAGAAATGATAAAATGGAATAAACAATAAACCGTAATCCCATGTATTTTATCTTGTGGTATGATGGATTCGCTAACCCCATTTGACTTTGTCATTTTGTTATATTCTTGGCAAACCAACTAATGTTCTCTCACTCCACACTGTACTACCACTAGCATGAATTAATTATTGGACGTAACAAAGAACAATTTTGAAAATAAATGATTACGCACAACGCACAACGAAATCCCTAGGGAATACAAAACGTCTGCCTCGTTATATCTATGCAGTTATTTGTTTGCATCGCCAAATTTGCTGCGAAGGTTCACAAATGTTGCAGCTCTTAATTCCCACCTAGTCATTATCGTATTCAAGACTGCGTGTTATTTTATTTCCCCTGTTTCCTCCACAGCCTGCTAAATGGAAGAGCTGTGCGAAGTAAAGTCATAAATCTGGAAATAAAAATTTCCACCTCGTTCATCCCGGGTGGTAGGGGTGGGAGTGGGGGGGGGGAGTAGGAGGGGAGGGGGCGATGACGACTTAATATTTTCTTTTGGCATCTCGCGTACTCGAGTCGAGGGTTAATCTAATTAGTAAGGCCCTCATTCATCTAGCTGCGATCGAGCGGAAAGGTACGCGGCTTAGTGTGACTGACGGTGACATATTGAGCGAACAGAGAAGGAAATTATATTTCAAAACAAACACTATTCAAATAGAAAACATGCCTTATACGTTAAACATTTATCATGGCGATGGAAAGATGGCAAATGGTTTCAGCTGTCATTTTGGTAAATGTTTGGGATTTGTGGATTCGGGTTCGAAACTTAAATAAAAATATCATTTGCCGTGGAACGTATGATTTTTTTACCTTGGGAATAACATTGATTGATGTGTAATGCCATAGAAATGTATTGTCCATAAAGTGTCCGATAAATTAGAAGGCGACATCCACGTGTATCCAGATCCTGCAGAAAAACACTTTTTATATTGTATTTTTTGTCACAATGAAGCAGTTGATCGTTCGTGTGTTTATACCATATTCGATAATGTAATGTTCATTATTAATCTCTACCTGACAGAGCAATCACGGGCAGCAACTAGTTATAAAATGTAATGTATTGCAGATCAAATGGCAACACATTTCAGCAGAGGAGAACTATAAAGAGCCAAATAGAGTCAAATATAGGCCTTGGAATGAGGGAGACCAATCATTATCCGATTATCTGATTAATATAATTATAACAAATAATAATTGTAAACACTCGGTTAAACATTCGGTTCGGTATAAACATTTCGGTTTACAAAAGTGTAGTAATTTTATGAAGATATTACACAATCATGCTACATAAAATAGATAAACAGTTATGCCCGACAAATCTTGGTGTCGAAATAAAAGATTATAATTGTAATGGTTTCTAAGCTTTCATATTTATATAGACTGTAAAGAGAATTTCCATTGGAAATACAAATTACAATTAACTTTCATTAATTCTTAAAACAGCTGATTACTGATGTTATCAACCGTCGTCACGAGGGTAATAAATTGGGTCTTTCGAGGGTATATTTAACGTTCCTTATTACTCTGGTATATCTCGGAAAAGCTTTCGTTTTTAATTCGATCGTCGTGAGGGCAAATAATAAGAAAGTCTTGGCGAGTCGACCACCCTTCCTCACTAATAGGTTTGTAATCTTAATAGGAACATCTGTCATTAACGCAGCCCCCCCCCCCCCCCCCACGCTCTGTCCGCATCGCAGCTAGCGTTCGTTGTAAGAAGATTTTACCCGCTCCAACTTTGATGCTATCTCTGCAAGACTGGGTAGTCAAATGAAACAGCCAACTCTTTTTAAAACAATAGCTTCCGTGATTCGAGAGTTTTCCTCTTAGAAATGAAAATTAACTTTTTTAAATTGCGGTGTTTTTTTTCTCTCCAGCCATGTTCGTGTTTGATTCGGTCAACATGCTCTTTACAGGAAGAGATTGACAGGGTAATATTTTGCCTTCTTGTTGCTTTAATTTGTAACATGGCACGATTGTCCGATGTGACAAGCCTAAAACAAATTGGTAGCGACAGTGCGCTCGGAAGATAAGCCTATTAAATCTGGGTGTTTTCAAAAATCTGCTACGTAACGAAATTACAGCAGCAACACTGGATTATAACGTAAAACAAACAATGTATTTCGTTCATATCGAATATTCTATTATTAATTTTTAATCTCCCCTCAGTCCTATTTTGTACACATTAACTATTATTAACTAGTGAAGGGTGTCACAAGACCACGTGCCTTTGATTACTTTAGTTTAGGTTGTACCATACATATCATATATTGCTACGCTATTTTCATCGAAAATAATGGTGAGTATGTGTGTGTAAGTTTTATGAAACTATATGGATATTTGCAATTAACATTCTACAGTTTGATCAATGAATTTTGCGTAAAAGACAATGATAAACTTACTTTTCAATAATATTTCACATATAATAATATTAAAGTTAATGTTTTATTATTTGGTATAAGTATAAAAATTACCAGTCTACAAAATCTTCAAAGCTCGCTTACTAACATTCGGGCAACACAAGGGTTCAATAATTTCTTGCACTCATTTCTACATAAACGAATTCCGGCAGGTAGCTAAGCCTGCAGGCTGTAAGGAGGCGTTTCGTATTCAGGCGGCGAACAAGCACCGAAACGGTGGCACTACTCACGCCGTCGAATTCCACTGACACTGAATGGCAGCTGGCGTCCCGACGCCTACGACGCTTTCTCTTGCGAGAAGGGCGCGATTATTGTTGTGGATTTTTCAGTTGTCTACGTGCCGTGTGTTTTATTGGTCGCATTCTACGACCTCCGTCGCTCATCGCGTTCCACACTGAGTCCTTGTTTATACCAGGCAATGAGGGTTTCGTTGCATTTCATGTATTCATTCATACAAGTCACATTAAATTAAAACGTTTTATAAAACTTCAATAAAAGATTTATATCAGTCCCAAAAAAATCAGCTATTGAGTCACTGTCACAGCCAAAAATAGTGGACTCGATTTGCAAAATAGTCATTCGGTTACTTTCATTGTAAATTGTTTGACTTCAGTGTAAATCTGAAGAACCATCAACAGAAATTAACAAACCGTAGGAGCAAGTCACAACTGCACAACTTCACACACAACGTAATTCACAACTTGTTAGTATAACTAGGAAAACGCTCTGTTTGACGCGTTGATAAGCGAGCGCGTCAATATCTACGAACTTTCTGGCGAAAAGATTTCAATGCTAATACAAACAACAATTAACAACAATTCAAGAATGCGCATTGCAAAAATGTTTCTAATTTCCATAGCTATTATACTTCCCGACATTGTTGGATGCAGTGCAATGTGCGTTGCTAAGAATTTTCGCTGTCATGTTTTCGCCGCGGTCCGCCACCGTTACTAACAGTTATTGACAGCAATAGAAATGTAATTTCTGCCTCTTATACGTATCGGATCGCGTTTACATTAGTATATTCGTAACCGGACAAAAATTTACTATAACATAGCCACCTCATATTTTGCCGTAACTGTGTTTCAAAAATATATTTTCGAGTAACTTTTGTGTAACTTTGCCAATATTTATCAGATTGCCATTACATTAACATATTCGTGACTGGAAAAATTCGTAGAAAAATCTGGCTATCTCACATTTTGCCGCCATTTTGTTTCAGAAAAATATTTTGCAGTAACTATGGTGTAACTTTGTAACTTTTCGAACGATTTTGCCTCAAAACTATACACCTTCAATCCACATCGAGGCTTGTGGATGGTCCAAATTTCAAGTTGATCGGACTTTCCGTTCGACCGCTATCGACGGACATAAAAACAAAAAAAAAAAAAAACAAACAAAAAAACAGAACGAAGTGCCATAAGAGTCAAGTGGAAACGCTCGCTTCGCTCGCTTAATAATTAACATGACGTCTCTCAGTTTGTAGTTTGTAGTGACAACATAATATGTATATATATATATATATTTTAATTTATTTTCTCACCCTAGAGTTTGACGAGCGGAACGAAATACCATACAAAGTGCAGCTTGACTTTAATTATATTGAAAACGCTGGCTAGTGACGTGTACAAATGTATGCCAATTAACAAAGTTTTCTTTAGATGCAAAAGTTGGCAATCAACTGGAGAGACAAATGGCTTGCGTGATCATAATTTATAATCAAACTTCAGCATATAGCTTTAAAAACCAACATTGATATCACTACGTCCAAACTCATGTAATTTATGTTTAAAACCGTTTTGGTTCAATAGTAATTGGATCAAACATCTAGCGTGGGCGTGGGCTATGAGTAGAGATGCAAGAAAATGGTTTTATTTTTCTTCACTTTTCGTTTGAGAAATTGAGAATTATGGTGTTTTGGCTTTTGTGGCGTTATTGTTTTTTTAATCGAAAATCATGTTTTTACATAAAATCATTGATAAAACTAAAAAAGGTTATATTTTCTAAACTATTAGGCCTATATGTGCATGGCCCTAAATGTAGGCCTATATACATAGTGATGGGCATCAAAGATTAGATTAGACTGCAGAGAAGTAAGTGGTAATGATGCGGACTGCTTATTTTCGCTTTTATCTCGTAATTCTTGTGAAGATTTGAACGGAAGGGAATACAAAATTACGAATTACTGTTAATAATGGTGTTATTTTGCTTGAAAGTGGCAATTGACGAGTGGTGATAGGCGGAGCTTGCGCCGAGTACTGTGTCACGTGACTAGCAGTTGGGAAAAGTCCCTACTGTCCGGACGGATCCACGCAAAACACATCCACACTTATCTCGTTCTAGCTGGTATAATATTCATTTTTAAGATATAACCTGAAAAACATAATTAGTTCACATACCAGTGGTCAATATAAAGGTTATTTCAAAATTATAGACGAAGTAGTTAACTTGTTATAACAATTCACGCACTGAAGAGGATAAAATGAGCAAGGTGTGTTTTGTTTTTTCATCTACAACTGGCGAAAAACTAATGATCGGATTTGGACGAGAGTTTCTTAAGAATACGTACCAATAATGTGAGACAATAAGCAAATAAACTTTCAAGATAGAAAATGCCCAGAACGAAAATTCATAGCATGCACTAATATGCAAGGTGCTTAGTTTCACGGTCAAAACCGCTACTTTTGAGGCCCAACCGCTACACCCTGCATATTATTGCATGCTATGAATTTTCGTTCTGAGCAATTTCTATCTAGAAAGTTTATTTGTTTATTGTCTCAGATTATTGGAACACAAGCTAAAGAAACTCTCGTCAAAATCCGATCATTAGTTTTTCGCCAATTGAAGTTGAAAAAACAAATCACGCGTTGCTCATTTTATCCTTTTGATGCGCGAATTGTTATAACAAGTTAACTAATGGGTCTATAATTTTGAACTAACCTTTATATTGACCACTGGGATGTGAACACACTACGCTTTCCTAAAGGTTTTACCTGAAAAGTGAATATTATAACAGCTAGAACGGTATAAGTGTCGTACATTAAGCGCGTGAAAGCGCAACAATTCGCGGATTTGTCCCAACTATGGGCGCCACGTTCCTTCGTGACGTCAGGGGGCGGGTAAATCACCACTCGTCAATTATGGTGTTATATCGGGAATAAACTCATAATTCGTTTTATAAGCATTTTATGGTGTTATTTTGCGATTTGAATCTGAATCCCAGTGACGCATAGCGTAAAGAAATGTTGAAACCAGCACTCTAGAGTGTTTTGTCATACTTTTCGTTTTATCGCGCATTGCGAAAAACTTGCATCTCTAGCTATGAGTGTAGGCGTGGGCTTGTGAGACATAAAAATACCGTACATTAAATTTAAAATCAACCCTTTAATCTAATTTACAGTGTTTCCAAGACATTTTATTACATTCCCCACTCATTATCTCTGTTTTCACGGGCGTATACACAATATTATGGTTAGTATTTAAGTAAAACGATTTCTGTTTTACGAGTTCAATAAAATTATTATGTTTATTGTGCATTATCCCGAAGCGATTTAGTAAGCAATCAAAACAACGTACAGAAAACTTAAGACAATCTTATTTATGAAATGGATAACACTTATTGAGGGTCAGCACCTTTGTCGAGCGTGTTAATCGAAGAACAATTATTAGCCGTGAAATATTTGACAGTAAGATTCCATTAGTAAATTGACTCATTTTATCGTTTCAAGATGGCTTTTAAGGAATATTGTTAAAATCGAATCCGTATAAAGTTGCGATTACTGGATTGATATTAATTTTTTGTCAACGTTCTACTAAATGTTTATAATTTCATGTGACTTCCATTGGTCGAAATCAGTTGTATATACAATGTATGAATAGATAAATAAAAGACATTCGACTTAAGATAACGAAAGCATAATGCGTGCTTTGTCTAAGCCAATGCCCCTTTGGCTCAATACTCGAAAGTACTACCAATAACCAGTGGCGTCACTAGGGGGTTTTGGGGGGGGGGCTGCGCCCCCCCAATCGCAATCTGCGCCCCCCCAATAATTTCCTCGTTCAATCAATTTTATTGCTTAAATTTCCAAATTTAAAGCTCTAGCGTGTATCTTTAAAAAATCGAAGATCAAGTCTTTTGATCAACAATACTTACATATATTATAATATTTCGTTAATAATTATGACATGCTAATGGCAATTAATCAAGCCTTCATTGATTAAAATATAACCGTTAATCAGCATTTATCTCCTGCATATAATTTATGAAAGGTATTTAATATTATTACATTTTGTACCACAAAGAGTGGTCACTTTATTGACAGATGTTCTTTAGATGGAGTTTTGTGACAAGTCGTATTAGTGGATAGTATAATATGTCTAATCTTTTGTAAAGTAATTGAGCAATGACTGATATTGTTATCTTATAAATTAATAATTAAAATACTATAACAAATATACCGTGACAATCATAATATTATTTCATGCAATCAGCCTTCTGGTATACTAAAATAGTTGTGTGTGTATAAAGTCCTTTTTAGGGCCGCTCTATTATCCTTATGATTCCCTTGCTCAAATCGCTGTAAAGGCTGTTTCAAAGCGCCCGTGTAGCCCGCGCAAGTCCAATCAAGTAGATACTTGCGCCCAGGGGCGGACTGGCAGGTCCCCTGAAAATATCTGACGCTAGGCCTATATAGATTATGAAACAATAGTAAGAAGAGCATAATATGTATCTCATGTCAGTGAAAAGGGACCCATAGAGTTATATAGACCATCTAGAAGTGCTACAAAGATTTCCGCTTTCGTCCTCAGAGCTTACTTTTTTATAGTTTAGTTTGAAATATAAAACATGCCAGTGCTGGAAATTTCTTTAATTTAATTTTTTTAATTGGTGTCACAGTTCAACATGTTGTTCGACACACCTATCATCATTTATCGATTTTTACACGTGTTTATATGCGTTCTAGACAAATTAATAGGAAACAAGAACCCTCAAGATTTTTACTTGCTAGCTCGCTACTTGAGAGTGACTTTTGATAGTTTGCGAGTAAACTTTGTTATTATCTGAAAGTACCATTTTGCCCATTTATAATAGAATAGGCTCATGTAAAAATGAAATAGAGTTTTCAAGTCGTGTGTCATTACAAACCCACTTTCCGTAAAATAGCTGACTGAAAATCAGGTTGATCACGTGTCTATAAGCGTTCAAAATATTAAAAACGAACCTTGTGGCAATATCTATCGGCGCCTACTGAAATCCGATCCAGCGCAGCACTAGCCATAAGATTACTTCTCAAATGACAGGATCGAACTCCTATCCTAGACCTATGACGTAAGGAATTATCAGTGTAATATTGACTTTACTTTAACTGTTTTTCATGATAGGATTTCGCCTCAAAATGCGTTTTAGTCCACTATGCATCATGCAGGGCCGAAAATTGTTTCGCCTTCGGCGACGTTGCCTCCGGCGGCAGGGGCTTCGCCCCCGACCCAGCTGCATACCCAGCTACAACACTCGTTACGAGTTCAAATTACACGATGCGAGTGGAGCGAGTGGACAACTACCAGTTGATATTTGTAGAGGGTTGGGAAACAATTTAGTTTGAAATATACAACTGCCAGTGTTGGGAAAGTTTCTTCATCAATTTCGTTTTTGAAAGTGGTGTTCACAGTTCAACACGTTGTTCCACATAACTATCATCATGTATCGATTTTTAATTGTGTTTATATGCGTTCTAACAAAATGGTAAGCTGAAAAATTTTCACCTCCGGCGGCTGGGGCTTTGCCCCAGACCCCTTAAAGCTTCGCCAAGTCCCGGGGCCCCTTTTCCGTACGGGGCCGTTACCCCCCCAGTCCGCCTCTGCTTGCGCCCCCCCAATCCCAGTTTCCTAGTGACGCCCCTGCCAATAACATCATATCACTGTGTGCATGCACTACGCACATGACGCACTTATAGCGGTGGTTTATAGTATATTTATTTATAGTCATAAAGGCACTAGACACTAGTTCTAGTACCAGTCGGCGGTTTAAGCCTATATTACTTACACTTCACACTACCCACTTAACTTCTTATCTCGGTAAGTGAATCCGTATGTTTTATTTGTTTGCGTCCTAGTGCAGGTTTTTGTTTTCGCACAGTTTTATTGTTTGTTGTGTAATAAGATATTTTCCGTAACAGTTTTAACGAATGCAGTAGACAAGAAACGAACATAAGTACAAACAGATTTAAAAATAAATTTGGCGGATGCAACAATCGTAATATCCATAATTAATTACGGTTATCATAGATCCGAACATACACAATATGAGAAAGATGTTCACCTGATAAAGCTTGTTCACTGGAGGGGTTTTTGAACAGGACACGGCTTATTAATTTATGTTACCTGTTACTACAACCCGCTTGGTTAGGTCAATGTATCGCTTTAATTTATTCGATTGCTCCACATGGCATTAATTCCTTTAATCACAAACTACCATCTCAGTGATAGATCTAATGTGTTTATTGTGGTATGTATGTGATTTCACATTTCGATTGAGATGGAGGGAGAGTGAATGTTTCGTTTTTACGTACACAACACAATGCACTATTTGGGAAATTTAAAAAATTGTTTTTTTTTTTCGTGAAGAGGTGATAGTCTTGTTATAAAAGAAAACCCTTTCACACTCCAAACGTAATAAGTTGTGACTTACTATCTTATCTATAGTCTAACAGTGCATACAACGAATAATGTGACGTAACAAGACTTCACAAAGCATATTTTATCCTCAAGAGAATGTAAACATGAAGGTAGCTTAAAGTGTGTATAGTTACTTTAAAATATTTTGTACATTTTGTGTGTTTTTTATTTTGCTATTAACTGGTACAATCTATAACATGCTTAATATGTATTGTTAGCCTACATTCTTTTGCAATCTATTCCACAAAATTTGTAATAATATGTTTGTATATTAAAGCAATCTTTAGTTTGAATTTTTCTCGTTAAGTTTATATAGTATCGAAATTGATTCTGACATCCTAGTATACACTGCTACACCCGGTTTATCAGAGTAAGAACACGCTGACCAAATACAGATTCTTTCATCGAAAATTTTATTCAATTTGCTGCAAAAATGCATCATCTTACCACAAGTGCGCATACAAATAATTGTGCATGTTAGAAGAAAATACCAACGTATCGTTTGTTACAGAAAAGTATATTTAAAAAATACAAAGGACATTTATTTCCTTTGTGTTAACAAAATCAACAATGACGTTTATATTTCAGTAGATTATATTTAAAATTGAACGATCCAAATTAATTTTCAATTCAATGTTCATTCAAATGGCACATAAAACCTTGTAAATATAGTACGGAAATTAGGCTATTTATTCCGTCGTAGTATGCTGTAGATACGGTAGGCTACTTACAAGTGCATGACTGCAAGTGTTTGAGCCCATGTATGTCCCTAGCGAAGGGACTGTGCGTGTCACAGAATAGTGACCATTTCATTATTGAGTTAGTGCGGCTGTTGGTCGACGTAGGATCGTCCTAATATCAAGGATCGTTTGGTCCCATTCCTAGCGGTCCTAAATCTGAGTTGCTGTATCGGAGGAAGAGTTAAACAGCCGAGGCATTGTATTTCTATCTTCTTTAAACGCATTTATCTTTCAAGTCTAGTGAATGAATTCCCTTTGTGTGGGAGCCACGATGTTCGTGATTTTGAATTGTGCCCGTGAGACTGGAATCTTGATTCGAGAACGGGCCACCGAGCTACAGCCACGATAGCCCTGGTTAGCTCGGGCGACAACCTCCACCGAATGGCAAATGAGTCCCGACGTCCGCCCCACTACTGTTTCTGTATCGATTTGCCCCTAGACGTTTCTTTCCACAGCAGCCAGGAAACAAAAGAAGAGAGTCCAAAACAAAACGAAAGGAGAAAAAAGACAAACTCTTTTTTTTTTTACATGTAGACATCCGAAACAAAACGACGCTCCCAGGAATTCCAAATTACTTTTTCTGTTTCGACAAACGCCGTTGAAGAGGAGTTAGTCGAGGGGTGAGTGGGCAGGGGTGGGGGAGGGTGGGGGAGTGGGGAGGGAGCCCACCAGTCAGGCTTGCTGCTTGTCTATTGCCTGACGGGAGAAGACATTATGATAAACTTCATTTGTTTTTAGTATTCCTTCGGCTCTTGGTCCATATCTGTGTTTTTCCTCCGAAAAGTCATTTGGTTTCTTCAATTGGAAGTGATGCGTATGAAGTAGCTGGCTGGGTTGAGGGTAATGAACCAGCTGATGTGCATCGCACTTGAAGCAAGGGAAGCAACGAAGGCGATGGGAACTTGTCACATGCCACTACTATCGGCTGTCTGTCAAAATAATGAGACGAGCCGAGACGCGTGCCGTCCTCCAAGACATCTGCTCAGCGCGCCACACGTCTGGGCACACACACCGCGGAATGGAAGATAATATTGTGTTCTGTCGTGAAAGAAGCTGGTGTTTGTATGACATTTAGTATTGGTTCGTCATATTCGATTAACATAATGTTGAGCCTCCTTGAATTCTAAAAACAATTCTCAACTCTTTTGTTATGCAAAATGGGTCTTTCTTGCGTTGCATCGTACAGACATGACGGTAAAATAATATAAACGAACTTTATTTTTAACTAAAATGTTTCTGGTAACTAGCCCTGAAATTTGTAAGTTAGAGAATAATCAGTTGGGGAGAGCATGGCAGCCAATGCTATTGTCTTAATATTTGGTTACCCGTATTTCGATGAGCTTCTAATATATTTATTATTTATATTACTTAGCGTTGTTCAGTATATCAACGTTTATTGTCCAGCAAATGAAAAGTGTTCATAATTTTAAGTTTAACTCAAAACAAATTTAAAAATACACAACAGATGTGTTCATTGAAGTTCTTGCTTGACAAAATCACGGTCTACTATAGGTTCACCCCAGCAGTGTACTCAATCCACGAATGTCTCGTTATCATTTTTATCTATATACTTTTATCACTCGTCGTATTGATACTTTATTGATAACATATGACCATGCCCAACCAATGTAATAAATGAGAGAAACATCCAAACAATGCAACACATAGACTAGATGCATTCTGGTATCAAGAAAATAAACTTGTTAAGGGTTTAGCTGTCAATTTTCATTGTTGTTTTATTGTTATTATTCATCAATGGCGCTGAAAGGAGGTTGCTTAGCAGCCATATCCAATTATCCATGTTAGTTTTGAGTCCTCTTTTCAAAAACAACATAACATTAACCCGTACCACTCTTCACATGTATAACATATTATAGCCAGAGATCAGTATGTGATTAGATTCTGTTGCATTTATGCAAAATAAGAAACAACACTTTATTCTAAACACTGTGATAACCAATGATAAATCGTATCCCTACTTTGGAACGGACGACTTCGAGTCACAGTTCTTCCGACTGTTGTAACGTACGTATGGGTTATGTGTGCTCTCTCTCATACATACGAACCAGCACACCGTATTTATATGGGATTCTAGACGTTGAATATCACACAATTATTACTGTATAGCCACGTAAAATATTGACTAGTCGTTCCTAAGCCCAGCTTACATTCAAAATTTGAATACTAAATTTAGTTTCGGTCTATTGTACGCAAAATTCAATACAAGAGATGTATGTGGCTTCAGAGATGTGGGCCGTGTTAAATATGCAGCCTCAATAGTTGGAGTCTGAGGCTTGTAAAGCGTAGCAACAGTAGAGTAGAGACATGGGCTGGGCTTCATTATATTACCGACTGAGGTGGTAAATGCACGGGCTCACACTAACTGCTAACTAACCCATGGTATGGCCGTGATCTTTACCCGATTTAGCAACGACGCTAATCGAGACGATGAGTAGATGATCTTGCAACTAAGTGGGTGGTCTTTAAATACAAATTTATTTTATTTATTTTATTTATATATATTTTTTTTATTAATATGTTTCATTTCATTTCATTTCATTTCATTTCATTTCATTTCATTTCATTTCATTTCATTTCATTTCATTTCATTTCATTTCATTTCATTTCATTTCATTTCATTTCATTTCATTTCATTTCATTTCATTTCATTTCATTTCATTTCATTTCATTTTTTACTATTTTATTAACTTTATACTAAGATGAACAAACGCCCCATAATATAACTGCCTGCTAAACTGCTAAACAATACAACGTGATATTAGATCAGTTGTGTCGAGATACAAAACAGGCAAAAAGTATAAAAGAAAAATAATATAGTCGGTATTTTATTCATAACATAGGAGTAAGTTTGTATCCAGTTAACTTGCCGCACGTTCTATTGATATCTTTAAATGATAAACCAACCTTATTTACTATTATTAACTAGGCTGAATTCAGCTTGGATAGATTAGTACCTATGAAAATGAGGGCTGCTCGCCTTTGTTGCATAATGTCAACGCATATTCTGGTTGGACAAGTGGAGTTGCTAGCCAGTTCGACTCCTTCTCAAAAGACTTGCGAATGGTGTGAATCGCCCGCTTTAACAAGAGGCGAGTTATAAGCGCGGTATCAAGGTATACATGCTATTACCATATTAAATGCGGCCCCTGATAAGTCGGGAAATAGATGTTTTGCGTGTTGCCAATGGTCTCGAACTTACATCGTAGGAGAAGGGGAGAGAAAAGCGGTAGAGGAGAAATTGATGTCGAAAAGAAGAACGAGAACTCCTCAATGTTTGGCATGTCAGAGATAAAAAGAATACTCTTCTTGTTTAATTTAGATTGCAACAAAATGTTTTTTACGACACCGTTAATATTTCTTTATTTATAGCATTTCGTGTTCGTAGAATACGGGGAAATGTTTTATATAAAAGTGGAGCGAGAGTAGAAACTCATAACGAGTTTATTGACCCAATCAAGGAGATGTTCTCAACATTTTTATTGTATTTGGAATAATGTGCCAATTAGAAAACAGATTAAAAGTAATAATTAGAGAAACATTACAGTTTTTAATAACTAGTAAATTAAAGTAGATTAACGCAACAAAACTTTCTGCCATTTCTTTATGAGGGTATAATAAAGCTAAACAGTCACATGTTCAATTAAATTTCCCTGTTTTCACTATTTCTGATCGCGATGATGTTGATTCAAGAATGACCATCGTATACTATATTCTATTCTTGTATTAATTATCTGCCATTAAAAATTTGTTTTTGTTGTATCCATATATATGTTTTAACATTGTGCCATAATCCTCGACGTAATTCGATTACAGAAGAAATTTACGTTATTTATATCAGTTTAATCTCCAATTATCAATAATCAAAAAGAAATAGTAATTTTAATTTATCTCGGAAAACTACATATTTTGTGAACTTCTCTTGTATCGTGATTATGCAATTGAAAACGTAAATAATGTTCAATTTAAATTTGGATTTTTGAGTTGCCAACTATAGACATGAAACGTGTGCGATGGAGCTCTGTATATAGTTATAAACCACCCTGGTTAAAATGGGTCCCACGTACGTCTGAGCTACACTAGATTCTTTAGTCGACCGACATTGACGCATATTAAGAACGTTCATTAGTTCAACTTGTAGTCAGTCCAAGCCAAGTGTTTCGGTAATTAGAGCCATTGTGTTTTTGGACTTACTCCTACCAAGGTTTCTCTTGTGCAAATAATACAATAGGCACAATTCAGTTCAATTATCGTCACACAAATTATCAGAGCACAAAGCCATAAGATCTTATGCTAGGGTCTTAAAAACTAACAACAGAACGAAAGTACGTGCGTGGGGTGCACAACGGTTAAAACATTGTTACACGCGATGAAGTAAGAAACCATCGGGTGGCCTTTGTAAAATCGCGTCTCGTTCAAACTAAGATAATCGGAGTGGCCTGCCCGCGGCAGATGGTTAAAGACGGTGTCGGAATCACAATTGATTGGACAGCTACAACTTCCTAGGCCATGTTTCCTGTCTCATCTCTCGAAATACGACCAAAGAAGGGTCACTCGCTGGTCCATTGAAAGCTGTCTAGGCATCCGCCTGCTATTATGATATCCACAAGTTCTTCGACATTCTCAAAGTGTCTGGCCTATCTCGGTCGTTGCAAGCCGTCAGAGCCATCTGGAGTCGAACAATAGACACTATTGTCCGCGCGGAGAGTTCTCAAACCAAACTCCCTCTCCACTCAAAAGGGAAATCAGTCTGACTCTGTCCTTTGTAACGTTACATAAAATATCACTTTCTCGCAACTTGCGCTATTTCCGTTTAGCGCTGAATGCACTTTGAAAGTTTACGCACAAACAAAGCTCATTTTAAGTGAATACTTTCCACTTGATATTTTCCTTTGAAGATAGCTAAAATGATGAACAAAAGAAGTTGTTGGGCGAAGCTTCGAACACAATCATCTTTCTTTGGGGCGTGAAGGAGTTGTTGATCAATTACCTCTCGTTGTTGGCCCTCTCGCTCTCCAGGGCCGGGGCTTCTCGACAGTCCAAGTGGCCGTGAGTTCAAGTGCTCCTTCAAACACTGACCTCTCGAGCCTCCATCACCACCGCCTCCCGTCCCGCGCGGGGGCCGGAAACCGAGCCCCCACTTTACACGACGCCGTTTTCGGTTGCATTAATGCATTTTAGTACTTGCATGCGAGGGGAAAAGATGTTCGCTAAATAGCTAGGAGCAAGGAAAGTGGCTTTGAGATTTTCTCAAGTGCCTTTCTTTATTTTCCGCCACGTTTCCTTGAATTATGAATTTTTCTTCCATCTCCGTAGCCTCCCCCGCGTATGAAGAATAAAGCAATAGATTGCGAGGAGCCACGCTATTTATTGCATATGGTATAAGGTTGTGGAGGGAGGGAAGGAGGGGTGAAAAGAAAAGGGGGTAAGAGATGATGTGCAGAGTAGAATCTTTTGGTGGGGCTCATAGGCCGGAAATATTTGAAAATAGGTCGTCATTCATATAAGACGTCAAGGTTCCGACCTGCCTTTATGTGGACATTACCCAAATTGAAAGGAAAAAAAAAATAACCGAATAAGAGACGAAAATAATAAAAAACATACAGTTGCATTAGGCAAATGGAAAGTTGGGCAGACGTTTTCTGAGTAGTCAATAAATCATGTAAAATATTTCTGCCAATTCGTGCCATCTGGGATTCTTACGACATGAAGTGTATAGAGAGAAAAAGTCCTCCTCGGGTGAATGAACAATAATTCCGCATGTGTCTCCTACAACCTTTTTCTTTGGGTTTCATGAAATGGAAAATGTTCACCCTATGTAATATCCCAATACACTTTATTTATCTCCAATTTGTGGCCTGTGCTTTAGATACTTTATATGAAAGAAATATAATGGAGTAAGCTTAAAAACACTCAATTAAATTTCAATTTCAATTGAAGAAACTATTTAAAAGTAGGCTACATAAACGAATTATTTCTGTACCTGAACAAAGGACAGCGCATTTTTTATTTAAATGTGTTAGTTGAATTCAAATGCATTTCGGATTTTTTGGAATCGTAGATATCTTCAGATTTTAGTTAGCAAGAACAAGGTAAAAGTAGTTTTTTAGTAGGCCTATAACCCATCCCAGAACTCATCTTCAACTGGACTATAAAACCCCGAGCAAACTGGCCCTGCTGAAAACTTTAATCTATCGCCTGTCAGTCAGAAACACAGCTAGTTTATACATGAAACACCAATACGCCCTAAAACCATCCTAAACGGAAGTAATAAGCTCGTAACATGATAGCCATGCAACTACTTCTCCCAACAAGATTGTCAGCAATAAAACGTATCTAGCAATAACAAAGGTTGTAATGTGCGACTGTTGGAGTGTTCGGACGGGGACAGTGATCTACACAGGGACATGTATTAACATGTTCAGTATCACGTGTGTGTACCCTATCGCCTGCTGATCAAACGAAGTGGCGGCCCTTGTACGGACGTCGAAGTGCCGTCGTTTGTATAAATTCAATTTGTTACTCGAAGTCTGTTTTATAGTTACATTAAAGCCTCAAGATGAAGTGGAACATTACTCTCCTATTCCAATAGTGAAGGGACGGAGGAAGATCCTGGCCCATAGTATCGATACGAGCTCAGATAGGGAGCTACTGCGTCACATAAAGAATTCAATAAAATTTGTTAAATACGTAAGTTCTTACGTTAAAAAAAGATAATAATTCTGAGATGTAAAAGAGTTTCTAGAAATATACTGGACTGGGTACGGTAATCAGTGGGATACTATATCGTACAATGATGTACAACTAAATTGCGTGTAGATGATTATATTGTTATTAAAATATAACTGATTCTTTTGACTACTGTATGTAACTTATTATTTTTATTATTATTAAAGATAATATAAGGTAACACTGTTAAAAATGAAGTATAAAAGAAGAAGAAACCAACATTGTTTGTTTTACGCGGTTTGTCGTAACTTTGATTTTATTATGCTTTCGTAATCTTGATACAAACACTTATACACTATACAACCTTATATCGTGATTTGTTTACCTTTTTACCTCCATTCGTGTTTTCATTACACGGCATTATATGTAAGTCTATTTCGTTGCTCTTTGTTTTTCTTATATTCTTCTATTTCTCTGACCACAGAACTTTCTACATTTCTTGTACAGTACGTACGCTTCGATAATAAAGTTTATGTCACACTCGTATGAAGATTGACGAACATAACATTGAATTGTCAGTTTATAAAATGTCTTCACAAACCCGTCTCTTTCAACCAGAAACAAATGTCTAATGAAGTAATCTCGTTACATCTGCTTCGACGGGTAAACTTTTTCTTTGTCGAGGTTCATGCTTAAATGAAGTATGCTAATTCGGTCGTCTGGAGGGACTGTCATGCGGCAATTAGGCCTGAGGTCCTTCTTAAGAAAGACGGGTAGGGGACCGTCGGCCCTTCCGGCAACACTGGCCTAAGTAACAACACATTACCAACATGAAATGCAATTTTAAAGAAGATATTGTTTTAAGAAAATGAAATAAAAAGAAAATATTTGTTTATTTGGCATTGTACTTGTACAATGTAAGTTACAATGTATTTCATATTAGAACAAAACATTACTTTGAGGAGGAACAAGAAATATTTGTTATCAATGTCTACATAGATCTTAAAGATAATAATTAAGCGTTTGAATTTCAAATGGATTAAAATTATTCCTTTTTATCGAATATAAATAAGTTAAGTGATAAGTATGTGCGATGAACACGAAAAAATAATATAGTTATAATCGATAATCAATGTTTATATGGTTTCACCGTTGTATAATTAAACATCTGGATATAGCCAAAATATCAATATACAACACTAAAACTTGACGGAAATAAGAAATTCTTTCGGCGCTTCAGGTGGTATGGTTTGCAGATATTCTTCATTGACATAATGTATACTATGAATGTATTACGAACGTACTTATTACAAGTAAAATGTAAACACATGTAAGGTTATTTTGCCACGTCGAGGAAAGATCACGGGTTTTAATGAATCATTCTTATTAATTCCTGAAGTCTTCAAGTCCTCAATCAATCATCAAGCCAATTCTAACAAGTGTCAAACAGCATAGCATGGCATTCTACAAGAAATATGTAAATTTTGTTAGGAGATACAAATGTACGGTTCAATAAATCAATACCTTTCAACAAAATAATAATGCGCGGGGTTTAAATAAACCACTGTGTTGATATATTTTCACGCATTAATATAATATGTAACTATGTTACTATGAATTGTCTCCCCCCCCCCCCCCCCCCTCTCAGTGAAAGTGTAGAATTATATTTAGTTATATAACCCAGTCTTAAGACTAGAACATTTTATGAGGTACGTAATACACATAGAATAAACGTGTGTAATATACATAGATATTAATATATAAGAGGAAAATTGAAATATATAACTAAATCTTTCGTTGTTTGATTTTTAATAATGTTTTGAGATGTTTAAGGGCATTTTACGTGTTATGTCACAATCTACACGGTAACATAATTTAATAACAACATAAACAAACAAAGTTTAATAATTCTCTGTCTGCATCTTATGAAAACGTGGAACATATAGTTATGGTTATGTATAATTCTCATTTCACAAATGTTTCTCAAAATGAACAAAGTGCGTTTTTTACGTGTTATGATTACACGTTATCGTTATGTTTACACAATCCAGACATATTAATCATAACGTTGATCCATATTCTCGAAGGTTTTGATTAAACGTTTATTACACATTTTTTATATATAAATCCACTATAAGTGAACATTTCTTTCATGCAATTGGAAAAATTAATATTGATATTTTAAATCTTGGAAACAGGGTATGAAAAAACCAAACGACAAAATATTTACTTGTTATGTTACAGTCCCTGTTAGCCAGAGTCCCCAATAGACGTCGTGAAAATAGGATTGGAGGTGGAGGAAGAAGATTCGAAGCGTGCTTGTAATTGGGCCTCGATGTCGACGTAATGGGGTAGTGACAGGGTTGGGCGGGGAGGGGGTGGGGGGGGGGGGAGGGGGACGACGACAAAGTTCGTTTGGCCGATTAACCCGCATCACGAGACGCGTGCCGACGGGCAAGACAAAAGATGTACCCGAACCACCTGAGCGGATTCAAGATACAGCACACAGTCAGGAAATGAGAGAGTTAAATGTGTTATCTAAGATGGAAAAGAAAGGAACAATTCATGCAAGAATGTCGTGTATTAAACTCAATTTCTGTTCAGACGAGAGTTGGAACGTTGATGGAGTTTAGTCATGTTGAAATTATAGTTGGTTAACCTTTATGTTGTATTTTGTGACGTAAAACTTAACGTGATTTACACTTTACACGTTAGTTAAAGTGAATTATGTATCAATATTTAGAATGGTTGGGCATTTGTGCGTAAAGGTAAGATAAAGACCAAACATCTCAATGCTTGGATGTGGAAAATCACTTCGGCTAATTTGAAAATATAACCAATGTTGTAAAGCATTCACAAGAGCCAAAATGTATACACGAAGCAATAACATTTGTGCTTTAATTGGAATAATTGACAACAAAACGCGTACTTTTCACCTCTCTAATTCCTCTTAAACACGGGGCGATCAACCGTTTTCTGTCTGATGCGTTTACCGTTGAGAATCTGAATATGGGGGACAAATGCGTTACAAAGCTTAGTACTAAACGAGAAGCCACACCCACCAGCTTAAAGGCTATTTCATATCAACCATGAAATTCGGTATTTCTACTCTCTTATAGCTCACTAAACATTAATAAGTTAATTTTAGCACTTAAATATTTACACGGCTGAGGGTGAAATAGAAGGGATTAATAAGGCAATGAACCTCTAACGTGCCTTGACGGCGAACCTAGTTTAACGCTCGTAATATCTGAAGTTCGTTTATATAATACTCTTTGCCCCAGTATGGATTTTAACGAAACGGGAAGGAAATTTTATAGAAGTTTTCTATTGGTGCAAGAATTCGAGGAAAAATCAGAAGGAGGAAACAATTTAGGTACGAGAACATTTTTTAGGTATTTTAAGAAAAATATTAATACATTTCGTTTATACTACAATCAAATGTGTAGACTAGTAGCTTTCAGGATTATTTAAGAAAACATTTGTTAAAGTATTTTTATTAATATTATGTTTATAATGAAAATTTTAAAATAATAATGTACTGAAATGGAAATATAAAATTTGAAATGAAATATTAACAGCTGTTGGAGCTGTCTGCCTCAAATAAACATAAATGCCAGACTAAGAAAGAAAACGTTATAAAATATCTCGCATACAAAACGTAATCCTATTAGCGTTATGTGAAGCGAGTTGCTCCCCCACACAATTTTATTCTCTACTCCTCTCTCGGCAGTGCCCAGAGTTTATGTAAACACGGGTAGACGTTACATGGTTTGTCGCTACAAGGAGTCAGAAAAACACGCAAGACAACAGCTGTAAACATTGTTCGTTCCCCCTCCCGCCCCCCACTTGAATGACCGTGAATAATGATGGTAGTTCTTTTTTATTTTTTTTATTTTATTTACGTCTATACTATTGCAATCATGCTATTCGAGAAGATGAGGATGAAGGACAATTAAAGTAAACCCCTGTCCTATGCGAGATTCGAACCTACCGGTGTCCCAACTAAACCGCGTGGAAACCACCGCGGAGAGTTTGTACATTACCTGTATAGTACGCGGTGACTCAAATGCCGATGCCATAATTTAATTAGTAGTTACTTTGTGTGGTTATACAACAATAACCAATAAGATATAATTAAATCTATAGACACCTGTCCTGGCTAAAATTTATGTCTATAAAATGTCTTGTGTACGAGGCATTCTTTAATGTATAACTGTGTTTAAAATCAATCCAATTCGCTCAGTCCATTCGCTCGTTGGTCTCAGCTGTTCTTCTTTTCACCTAACTCATAAAATCATTCTCTTTCTCATAACCGCTCAAGATACTAATAATTTTCTCCAAATCATGGATCACTCATATTCTGGTTTCTAAATGCACTATTGTTAAGGGCTGGTCCACACAGATTTTTAAGACAAACGATTTAAGGTTTAACGCGTAGTCGTAAAGTTGGATCATAGGAAACACGTACTGGCGTTCACACAAAGTTTTAGTTTTAAGACGTTGTTTTCATTGTTGTTTTTAAAACAACGTCTTAAAACCTTATGCATTATGTCTTAAAAATCTGTGTGGACCAGCCTTTACGTGCTACTCTCATCTACTCGTATTTATAAATCAATGGTTGTAAAGATACCTTCTTTATCGACACCTAGCGCACCACGTGACCTCGCGATTCCTATAGCCCATGAAAGCTACCAAGAGAAACGGGTTAACTATGACAGGCCAACCGGCTTGGCCAGGTATTTCAAACAATAAAGACCACTTGACTCTTTGTAAGTTATTTACTCGAAATAAGCCTTGCGCTTATTACAAGTACAGATCACTTGAAGAGCGCGTTTTGCGAATGCAGTACTATAATGCCAAGCTTATTTCAATATCCTCCCCGCTTAGAACCAAATATTAAAAAGTTCAATAGGCAAAACGACGACCAAACAAAAACAGACATATTGAATGTTGTCAACGGTCTCAAATTGCTATGTTCACACAACTAGGAACCCACGATCTACCCCGAAGTTGATACTGACCAAGTGGATGAAAAAGGCTTCTACAACTACATGTGGTACTACCCTTGATTTATGTCGGAGATGGTAAACTTGTAGTTTAGGAAACCCCCTTCGCCGCTCACACCCCCCACACCCCGCTCACATTTTAATTACGTCATTCACATGTCCTGCAGTCAATATAGCTTTTGGTTGATCCTAGTTGCAATTTTGTAAATCACATCCTTTGAAATAGTCAACAATGGCATCAAATATTATCCACAGTGATAATAAACGGTGGTGCGGCAAGAAAGTTGCGCTCCGTTTTGCCTGGTGACGCGGCATTGCCAAGCCGGGACGGGAGTGCGTTGCGGCGTAGGGCCAAGATTTACGGGACTCAAGAAAAGCTCCTTAATTCCATAGGATGTGGCGCGCTGGGATAAAAAGCTTGCGCGTTATTTCCCTGCTTCAATCCTGGCTAAGAGTGCACTCGGCGCAGATGACGAACTGTGAAACCAATCTTACAAGGAACTCCCTTCCTCATTGTCAAACAACTGCGTATCCACACTTCGAGTTATGTGGCGCGATCTCTGGGTGGAGTCGCGCGGAGCGAGTAACGCCTTCGTCCTCTTAAGGTCCGATTTGACTTTAGGAAATAAAAACAAATCACAGGGGGCCAGGGCTGGCGTTGACGGTGGATGGTCCAACACTGTGATGCCGTGTTTCGCAAAGAAAGCCTTCACGGACAAGGCGGAATGGGCTGGCGCATTGTCTTGGTGAAGCATCCAGAACTTGCTCTTCCACAATTCGGGTCTTCGTCTCCTCACTCGTTCAGGAAGGGCAGTGAGAACCTCGATGTTAATTCCCGAGATATCAGCAAGAGCTCGGACACTCAATAGACGACGATCTTCGAGAATCATTTAACCGATTTTCTGGATGTTGTCGTCCGTTTTTGATGTTGAGGGTCGTCAATGGCGCGGACCGTCTTCAGTCGTTTCACGTCCCTCCTTAAACTTTTTAAACCACTCAAAAACTGGTGTGCGCGTAAACATTCATTTCTGTAAACTTCCTTTAACATGGCATGACCTTCTGTAGCAGTTTTCCCCAGTTTCACAAGGTTAACTCGTTGCTCCATCTGAACACTTAGCATTTTTCCGACGAGCCCCTAGCGCAAGGACTTGAACGGACGGCTGCTACAGCGACCCTGAGCGACGTACAACCTTGCCCATCGAGTTCAAGGTGGGGGAAGCATCAACAGGGACAGACAAGTTCAAACCTGCCACGGCGCGCTCGCTGTTTGCTGATAGCAGCACCAGTCCTGGTATTTAATTGCCACACTATTGCTGGAATGACAATTAGTTATAAATTAACAAACTATGTCTCAGTGAAGCTTTCAGTTGGGCTCGGAACATGAAAACATGGAAGGAAACATGTTGGAAGATTAATATGCAGACTGTTAGGCTATTCTGAAACACCAGCACACTTTGTGCACTCTCACACCCCCATAGAGTTAAATCATATTATTTGACTGACATTTAAAACGTTTATCAGAAGTGAATCGAAAGTGATTTACATTCTGAACGTAATTAGTGATTAGTTCAAAATTAATCAGCTCTTGTAAATGAGTAGATACAATGTAATATACTTACTAATATATTCAGTTTTTTGATATTGTATTAAATTAGGCAAATACAATTTTTATTCACATTAAAGTAATTCACAGACTATCCGATCCGACTATCCGATTGGTCTAAAACTAGAGGTCGTCTTATACATATTATTCTTCTTCTAATACATCAGCTCATGCAGCCAATTATCCCCGCCCACCTAACAGACCAGGGCCCAGATTCACAAAGGTGCCTCAGTGGTAAGACGTCCTAGTTTAGGCAAATCTTAGTGATATAAGTCACGCATATATAATATAGTAAAATGTAAACAACTTAACTAATAATATTTTATTTTGAATGTCTAGTAATACCCAGAGATGATTTATCGTGATTTATCTAGCAATGATTTGCCTTACTTAGGACAACTTAGAGTTAGGCATGTTTGTAAATCCAGGCCCTGTACTATAAAGAAACTAGTACAATACATTATAATCGCTCTAGTATATGTCTAAACGTTTACCAAGATGATTGAGCGTAAGGGGGGGGATACATTCCCTGCTCGCGATATTCCTATTCACATATATTACATGATGTCATGGTTCGGGTACTCTATCTGTAGTCCGTCTACCGAGAAGAAGAGGAGGGGGAGTTATTCGTACACACCGTTGTAGGGGGTGGTGCAATAGCTAGACGCTAAAGTAGCCGTGGTATTTCGTGGTGTATTGGTTTACTGGGGGTACGGGATGAATATAGAAAATCCACTTAGGGAGGTAGGCCAACTTCATTCGTGGCACTAGCATTAGCATTGGCAAAAAAAGTAACGGGAAAACTCAAATTAATAAAATAGCAAATAAAAGGTAAGGAAAGCGAGGAAATGAAAGAAAAATGACACCAAGGTTAAAATACAGAGAGATAATTCACTAACAATTGCTGATACGAAACAAAAACGTTGAACGAATAGTAGGCGAAGAAAATGGTACTATGCGCGTTTACTTCATCATATCAGTGTACTGGACATACGTATGAGATCACAGTGCAAGCATCGGTAGTGCAGTCGACTTAAATGTCTGTAAGATCGCGACCGCACAGTTTCAGCAGGAAACTTATTAGGATAATGGGAGTTGTGATTATAAATCTCAGCCAATTCGCGTTCAAGGAGATTGAGTCGATAAATGGTTGAAGGGACGCACATCAAAGGGTTTTGGCTTTTTAATCATTGGCACAATAGAGTAGAGAGAACATTACTTAATTTGAAAAGAACTAAAGACTGGTCTTTTTGATAGAACTTTGAAAAATAGTAAAACACGATTTGGGAATATTGGCAACATTGCCTTAGCGCCACAATCTGTAATCAATCAAAATTTCTCATTTTTAATACATGAGCTTGATTAATTTATTTTCTTATGACGCTCTATGGAAAATGATTATTATTAAATGTAATTATTGACTTTCTTATCTTCTTCCTAAGAAATAAATGGTCAACGCCACAGGAAAAATCTTTTGATATTTAAGCATGAAAATGTATTAAATAAACCTATGATATTTACTTTTTAAATTTTTATTTTGATTAAGGATAATCAATAAATAACTTATTAATATAGCCAAGACGATAAACTGGTTAAAAACGCGCGAATGATGTTTTGCTGATTTTTTATAAAGTACTCGTATAACACTGCATGTAAAATGTAAACCATAAATCAACATTTGCGGTGCACCATAATTCTGTTGGACACAATTAAAAGCATCAATTAAAAAACAATTTAAATTTCCGATTCAATTATAAATTAAAAACTTCATTATTGGTAACGTTTGATGTACGGATGTGTGATACATATAGTGCGCACTAATGAACTTAACAACTAGACCTTGTTACTGAAACGCACATTCAGTTAATTGGGAATCATACTAATATGATTGGTACCACGCGGGCATTTGTCATCGGAGTTAGCTAATAAACTCTATACACCACCAATGTGTTTTTGCTTTTGAATCAATCACTGAAATTGGCTACAATTTCACATGCAAACCACGTTTATCACTTTCGATATTTCACAAGAAGTATTACAACGAACATAATTATTCTCTTCAAGTATATCTCCTTATGGAAACAAAGAGATTATTAATCGTTTAATAAGTTATTTTGTATCATTCATTCCCTAGTGAGATTTTCAATGTGTTACACGTATGTGTCTGTCAATGGTTATTATATAACACATGCTTTATGCGTTTGTGTGCGCATTATGTGTTAGAAGCAATTAGGCCTTGATGCACAAACGTCCCTAGTGAGTGGAGAACCATTACGCCCGGTTAAGATATGAACGTTCAAATTACTGCATCGGTTCGTATCAATATACGATACGTTATCAAGAGCGCAGCTCTCCTCTGAACTAGAGGGACTTTGTATATCCAGCCCTACAGTACAAACTTGTCACTATTACATCAGCTGTGTTTAGCTATAGCCAGGTATAGACATTTCTGTAGCTTCTATTCTGATAATAGCCAAGGTCGAAAAGCGAACCTCATGAGGGTTAACAAAACGTTGTAGAAAATAGAGAAGAGAGGAGTTTTTTTACGATGTAATTTGAATTTTAAATTTATATTTTTCAGTGTAATCTTGTCTATTAAATTCATGTTCTATTCTCATAAGCCATTAATAACAACAAATACCATCTCAGAACGATAGATCTCTTAGATAGCTGATGTAACCGTTATCGCAGAACTAAGAATATTGACCGAGATTCTAAGTGAAACACGTCTCTCGTCGGTATGATAATTGCATAAGAAAGTTACTGCCAACGATAATCCTGGCTGAAACTCACCATTACTTTACGCGTGTCATTCCACGGACCACAAAATGGAATTTTTTAGCTGTTTGTCTTTTTTTAAACTAGATACCAATTTAAGTTTTAGGCAAAGATCATTAATCCCAAAATACTGTTCTCTGTTATACAAAGGATTTTTTATAAATTCATTTTGTGTTTGCTACAATCTTGCATATTCACCACACAAATGTAGATATGATTTCAAATTAAACGCTATTATTATGTAAAGACAAACTTTTATAGGGTTTCGCACATTGATTATTTATATGAATAAACCACGTTTTCATTGCCTGTGCGTATATGTGTACCGTTTCATCAATTATTGGACACAACCATGAAAATGGTTCCTATTTTTATCCCATGTGTAACATACATTGTGGCCCTACATTAGTGGAGTACCATAATTTCACAGGTACTTGTGTACTCATAAATACGGTTTATCGAACTCTTATATCTCTCATGTTTTGATGTAGTTCATTCACGCCAACAACAGTAAAAAAAAAATTCTTCAAGCTTTTGGTAGTTTCCTTTTACACATGATACTCACAATCAATCAACCTACATTCTTATTTTATCTCAGGTTAAAATAGCCCTTAAGTGATCTGGTTTTGCATTGTTTAATGTGTAAATTATCTTTTATTTCAGGTAAGTGGTACATTCGCCCCCTCGGATCGCCGACCGTTGCGTGAGAGCCGATTAAAGGTAGGCCTACAGCATTTTATGATTGATTCAAATGCTACGGGGAGCAACATTAACGTAGACACCTCGTGAACCCAGCCTGGTGTGGATCAACTCCAACAAACTGGAACGTTTATTCTTGTTACGGTAAATCATTCACAACACACCTTAAATATTTTCTGTACTTATGGTCTACCCACTCGGTTACAAGAACTGATTTTCAGTTGGAGACATACTAATATTATGATGTAGTTCATTGCTAAGACGGCTTCAAAGTCACAGTTTACATGTACACCAGCACCGTATTGCAAATAGATTTAAGTAGAATTACAAAGTAAAAAAAAAAAAAACAGTTCTAGCCGGGAATTGAACCCGGGACTTTCTATGAATTTAAAAACAGGAATAAACCCAAAAACCCAAAGTGTTTTATTACGGCCGTGATATCTGTCAGTTATATCATCCTTGTGCATCCATATATAACCTTATAAGACTTTTGACTTTTTCTTCCCAAACGATCCCATAAATTGTGTTTAATCTATCCTTTTGACCTTCTAGACAAGGCACTTTCCTTAACAATGCGAACCCAAAAATGGACCCGTATGTTGGTACAAGCTACTGTAATATTTCATTTACAATATTTAAAGTCCTTTGACAGTATATATTTCTTTTCGAATAGCTTTTAAATGAAATTGTGAGGTTCCTCTGTGGCTGCGTCTTGAATATCGCGGGCCACGCGCGTCCTCCCCAGGGTAGTCTTATCCTCAACTCGGGCCAGCCCTGATTTATGCCACACTTTATTCATCCTCTCCGCAAGGGTGAATCAACATGATCTAAAGCTTCCGGACAACGAAAAACCTAGACGTGATTTCGCTTCCAAATCAAGTTTTTGGGGTAAAATGTTTTAGCCCCTATAACGCGGAATCCTGAGTTATTATTATTGGTCTTCGGAATGTTCATGCATTGGGTTTGGGAGGAATACTCCCTAGACTCGGCTGTGGCTACTCACCAGAAGTTCATCGAACGTTGGTTGGTGTTACTGGGGCCAGGAACTCCCTAGACGCTGAGGAACCACATCCTGCATAGTTGAGTTGGATAAACCTAACAACCTGATATTAAACGACATTTTAAGTGATCGTTGATACACGAAATAATAACTACATAGAATGTATGATGACATTTCCAAAACCAATACTATTGTTTAACGTTACTGGTTGTCACGAAAGTTGAGAGAGAAAATGTGTTTACAGTTCACCGAAATACGCAAACCGCACAAACGATTATATTTTAAAATTATAATATTCATTCGTGGAAGACCAAAATTTCTGTTAATTAATTCTGAAGTGGCCGCATCACTTATATTATTACATTAATCTGCTTAGCAGCTTTTCGTTATAATAAATATATGGTTGTGATATATAACATGTTTCGTTAAGAATACATACTTTGAGGTGGTCAATTCATAGGTACATTCAGTGCATCATATTTAATAGCATTTGTATAATATGTTGCTTCTCATAGGTTATCGGTTATCGCTTTATTGCGCTTGCGCAGAGAATATTTATACCAAGTGATGAGATCAAATCGTGTGCTAAATCCTGTTGAAGATAATGCAAATGTTCTAGACTTAAATATATATTTAAACAAAAAAAATATTTATTTCACCAGCATATATTTCTTAACAAATCTGAATGCTGTAGACTGGATGAAACAAAGACGAAAAGTGAGAAAAAAACACTTTATGTATATCAACAATCCAATGTTTCAAATTCAATGTACGAATTTGTATGTTGTGCGTATTTTAGAAAACTGAAAGTAGTATAGTCACTAAACCAAACATTAATTGAAGTTAAAACGTCAAATAAAAAGCAAAGAGACTATTTCAATGCAAGTTTAGGTGGAAATCAAGTAAAACTTAAAATCTGCGTTTATCAAACAAAAGTTTGTAATCTTTGTCTAAACTCTTTAAATGTAGTGCTTTGTTATAAGCTACCAACCTTAAAATCAAACATTTTTACAAATTTGTTTGAAATGTTTAAAGTTCTTTAACTGTGAAAATGTAACATTGAGTTACCGTTCTACCGTTCTACCGTTACCGTTCTTCTTCATTACCGTTCTAGAAAGCTATGAGAACTAATCTCGCTTTGCGTTATTGCGATAAGAACTTAGGATTAAACATTTTGGTATTCGTGTGACACAAATTCACGGATGATACCTTTTTTTTATTATACAAATTACAGTCTGTAGCAAATTTGTTGTTTTGTTTTATTGGAATAAGAAAATTAAATCTCTTGATCTCGATTGTATAGAAGAAGTCATGGTGTAAAGTTTTAATACATTGAAACTAAAAATGAATTCACAAATGGTCTTTATTGTTTAGTACTGTCTTTTTGCATATTTTTTGAAACCATTATATTCCATTCGTGTTCTGGAATACAAAGGAACATTTTACACTTTTTTATCTGCCTTTTAAAAGTCTTTCCAGATACCTACTTCCTGAGATTTCAGAAAAAGTAATTAAGCTCGTACGCGAAAATCTTTTCAAATAGTCTGTCTTATCTAATGTCTTTGATCTTGTATAGAACAGGTTTACATTTCTTTGAAATAGAATCACAATACTTCTAAAACCTTGCAGGAAGAGATTTTTCAAAATGTCTTTGAAGCGATTTCCGACGAATCTTAAGAAATAGAAACGCGTTCTATTTTCTTCAATAAGTGTGGTAAGCGGATTAAGTTGTGTAAGGGTTTTTGCGCCTCCCGCAGTCTCACGAAATGACCTATCCTCTTAGGACGCACAAGATTTGTTAGCGAAATTCTCACCGCTAAACCGGTTTCATTAAGACTATGGAGTAATCTTAAAGATGAGACAACTATACTCTGCAACTAAAAAACATTATCATACACCGGAGTTATATGGTATACACGAGTCATATTCATGATATGGATTTTTGTTAACACGAATCCTAGATGCATTTTTAAGTATATCTGTGATTGCCTATTTTTCGTGTAAAATGTATTTTTGTTTTTCTTAAACGCCATTTTTCATTCTTCTATATTCTTGTACACAGACCCCTGTTGTACTAACCTTTACTCAAGAATTTGTATAGTGAGTCTCTTCTTTCGCCTTATAACCTCAAGTAGATGGTATAGAGTCTATAGCAGGGGTCAGAAACTGTCGGTGTGGCAAACTTTCCATAATGACTGTAATACGTAGATATCCATGTATAGTTTACGGTACTGTGAAATTGACATTTCGTAGACAAACCCTACTAGTCCTGCTAGAGGGTAAACTTTACAGCTTAAAATGTTAAAATCCGTACTCAGACTCGCAACATACTCTAGCTAGAGGTTAAGCACCAATCGATCCTGAGTACTGTTACGAAAGCACGAATTCACGATCGGTCCTTAGTTTTGCAACATGCTCGATAACGAACGTCTTATAGTTATATAAACAGTAGTTTACAGATTCGCCGCTCGGTTGTAGGATTGGTTTATTTCACCATCTGCACATACCGCATACTGATGTAGGCCTATAGTTTTAATTCCTTGTATTTTTACTGCATCAATACGTTCTCCCCCCCCCCCCCTCCCCCACAAACCCCGTCCTTCTTAACTAAATTGAAGCGCACATGACGTTTACGTTAAGTATGATTTAAGTATGTTTTAATTCACTACCTATGAATCGTTAATCTACCGCAGTTCGTTCCCATGAACGTAATCCAGATTTCATACCGAACACTGTGCGACCTTCAGAGCTCCAGATTTCAGTACAATTCTAGCTAGATAAAGGTGAATATGAATGGGTAGGGCCGCCATTAAAACCGCTCAAAATTATCATGGTTTAAATAGGTTTAGTTGAAAAAGTAACCAATAAATAGTTTTGTTAGTTGGATTTTGAAAAACTAATCCTTATGGTTGTATAATTTTGAAGCCGATTAGAGGATTAATAATTAATTAGTGAATTAAATGACAACAATAATGATTTCAGTACTTGAAATTTCGTTAATCCAGGTTTTAATTATCAATATTGATTAGTAATTACTACGTTTTTAATATTATGTAGCGTTTAACCGGTTTTAATATTTGAGACTCACTTTTCCTCTTAAGATAGACTTATCTCTCCGACGCCGGTCTAGACCAATACGACTAGCAAAGTGGCTCAGTGGCTGAGCCCTCCGAGCGGTGCCCAATGAATGTGAGATACGCGTCGCGTCCTGGCTCCGTCGCGGACACGCGCGCTGGAGTGTCCCGGCTTCGAGCCCCAGGACGCAGGACATGTCTGGGGGGTGGAGTCCACTACTCTCCACCATTCTTGTGAGAGAGGGGTGTGGCACACCCGCCCTCTATGCTCTACTTTACATTTCGCGATGCCCCTAATGAAACTTTCTTACAAGTTGATTTACTTGATCGTATATCGTTCCCTTAGACGTCTCTACTTCCTTGAGTCAAGGACCCGAGAAATTGTTTGTCCCACACGATAATTTAATAAGCTCGATCTGTTTAAACGGAACGCTGACATTTGGCAACGTCTTCAAAGTGAAGGTTTTATTTGTTTTCCGTCACTTTCCACTGACCGAGAAATAACTTTCACGGCTGTGTTTACTGACTGAACATTGGGAGACTGTATGATATACCCATGTAACTTACAATTTCATGTTTTGGTAACTAATAAAACAATGTGCGTGCTTACTCTAATAGAACAATCCATGGATTAGTTAAGACCAATTTATAGTAGGGTTGAACGATTCTTTATTCTTGCTTGACGATTAGATTTGTTCGAAACTAAAGTGTTATTTAAATCTCGCGAATATTTACCCTTTTAGCGAGATAAGATAAGAGTAATAACCACGTTTCAGAACACAATCGCATATTATTCTCAAGTGCGACGTTAATCCTTTAACTAAGTTGTACCAATTTATTATGGTTAAGATAAAATAAATATTGCCAAAAATTGGTATAAGCACTAATTATATAGCATATCATGTTCACAAACAATAATGTTAATGTTGCTTTGTCCGTTTATGCAAGGATATTATTATGAGTATCGTCAAAGCTCTTCTCGTTGATATTGTTAAGGAACTTCCCGCTTAGCGCTAGTAAGTGTATCGTTACTTTAGAACTCATATCTATAAATATGTTTGTTGAGAAGAAATATTACTAGTGTTAAATAATCTTCAAAGACTTCAGATGCAAGACTATCGTAGGCTCACCTAGTTCGTCTGTTCGCTTAAAACCACCTCCAACAAAGTGATGGCTCTTGTATGATGAGAGAAATTTCAATTTTACCTGGTAAATGATGATGATATTTGGGGTTTTAAGTCCCTCATTTTTGCAACAAGGCTAATCGAGACGGCGATTGGGTGATTATGAGGATGAAAAAACGCCACATGACATCCCTGCCTAAGCCAGGATTCGAACCTGGACCGCAGAAACCGCGAACGCCTAATCGACCTCGGCCAACTGCGCCGGCTGGTAAATACAAAATATAAACCCTTCTTCTTATGTGCGATGCAAGATTTCTCCCAAAATATGGAGCCTGGTATGTTATATATAGATAATGTTTTCCTTTGTTTGAATGAGTGATCACTGACCACATGAATAAATGTGTAAAGAGAAGCTAATCAAAATATTGTATGATATATTTTGGTGGGGGTGCCGGGTTTGTTTGTGTACAAAATATTTGACATAAAAGTTATTTGCTATTGAACTTACGATCCTTGGAGTGTGATTAGATACCAATGTATATTACTATGCGTTAAGAAAAAGCTTTCAGTATGAAAATCGCCCGAAATCTTAATTTTTAAATTATATCTCAACATGCTACTCGAAATCGAAACTCTGTGGTTTAGTAAGTCCTACAGACGGAGTGATAAATATCAAATATCATAGTCATTATAGGCTTTTCATTTTATTATTTAATCTATTAGTAACAACAATTCAATACAAACTACAACCATACTGATTAAATTGTTAGATACACTTATATCATTCACAATTAAGTCCACATGACTTATCAAACCACAGTGTGATATTAAATCAGATGCTAGATTTAGTTTTTTAAGATATAATTAAAACAAAATGTTATGCAGTTTTAAACGTGGGAATACTCGTTTCCATTACTCCCAATACCCCCTTAGGTGGAACATTTATGTGTGGCTAATAGTTCACTTACATACTTTTGCAATACGCTTTAAGTTTAGTTACAAAGCATTGCCAAATATGTATATTATTACAGAAATTAATGTCCGTGGTCATTTAATTATTGACTTCATTTATTATACTACAAAACTTTACAGATGGTATATTGTGTAATATAAGAGATGTCGAACTTTGAGGTGGTGGAAGGATGGGTTGTCTGATCAATGTGATTGAATGTAGGACTACACCTTTCTACAAATACGAAAATAATAATAATTTCACTGTTTCGAAACCAAGTATATGTTGATTGGAAAAGGCCTCCGGGTAAGAACCGCGTTCACTGAATTGAAAATGTTGATGTTTTGGGTCCGAAGTTCAATTATTGAGTTTCGAAAACTGAAATTGTCTTCAATCCCTATCGGAACAAACAGGAGAATGTGTGATTGTGTGGAAACAGGAATTGCCAACACTCGACAATCAAGCTGTAATTATAAGAATTAGGCCCCAAAACCAACCGCAAGTTGTTTCATGTATAGGTGTGGTATATAATATTATTATTTTTAATAAAACTAGCATTATTCATATTTTTTATCTTCTTTGTACAGTGTTAATTCACGCATATACAGTGTAAGTTTAAACTACCGGTTATATTCAATAGTGAAAATAATGTGTTTAAATAATATTATATTAAACGTGTTTTTGTGTTCGCACTATTACTGAACTTCTCTATCACCTGTACATACATAATAGCCGCTGTATTTTATCTTACCAATAATGGTTATTATACGTTTTGAACTCTTATGAAAAGTAGTATAATAACAAAAGTAGATAGTAAATAAAATCACCCTTATGTTTCCGAGTGATTCCTTTAAAAACTTGATCATCTGGTTAGCATTTTAACTAATAACGTTATTTAACTGGAAGTTAACAAGTAAGTTCATTATCAATTTTTATCTTGTGATAAGAAGTAAATTGTGTGTTTAAATTTGTTTTAATATAATAATGAATATACAACACATAATGTTTTACCATGAAGTGATAGTAAAAGTAAAATGTGTTTGCACTGACCCGTGATCGAATGCTACAAAAAATATTTTATTTGTAACAAATATGCCGAGATATCAGAACAGTTTTATCATTATTATTGTAATTATTATAGTATTGATATGGATTATTTACCAATCCTAACTGTTCAAAGTAAATATACTAAAACTAAAAGCGTATCCATCCGAAAAACTATTGTTTAGTTTATTGTTTGTTGGGATAACGATAACCTGAGGTTTAAACCCGAGACGAGAGAAGAATATTGCAGATAACTATGCTTTTGATTTTGTCATGCAATGTATATTCTTAATACTAGACTAGACATATTTTTTTTCGGAATTGCTCGTTACATATAAAATAAAAACAAATAAACATGATAGAAATCTTCAATTGTTTGTGGTGGCAAAATAGCGTTCGTCTAGTGTGTTTTGCACATGATTACACATAGACCGGCTTAACAAACCCCTCAGTGATAATTACTTGGAGCAGGATTGTGTTGCATAAGAAGAAAATGTGAAACATTATAGAGCATGTTTTATGCACACTGAACATATACATTGCGAATAATCTATATAAGGTTAACTTGCTTACAATAGTACAGGTGTCACGTGTCCCGCATTCATAGTTGACCCATATCCCGTTGGAAATCCATAGTTGATACATAATTGTTCTATGCGTGCTATTTTCGACAAAAAAACAAATTTCCTTGGTTGTGTAAAATGGATGGACTGGCTATAAATATGAATCACAAACCCTAAAATGTTGCTTAAATTAACGGATATAGATAGAATTTTTAAGAACGCATTATATAAATGTATACACATAATGACAGGAACAGATCTATAACGCTTGCAATATAATTATACATGGGATTACATTAATGTTCATCTAATGTAATTCCTCTAATGTAAATTTAATATACAATGAATCTAATTACATTGAACTCGTCATGTTGTTTTACTTGAGAACATGTAAACACCCCAAACAAATGCGGTAAAAGACCGACCAAACTTCCTATGTCAGTTTCTTATGTGCGAGCGTATTACTTTATGGGCCATAGTTGTTTTTCTATTTCCGGTATATCTTGGGCAGTCGAGAAGCTTTTTTAGCTCTCTGGCGTTAGTTCTCTCTTGTTAATTGTTACTCTTATCTGAGTAGCCACTACACACACAAAAAGAGAAACTTTTTCTCGAACTCTCTCCTTTAGTGTGTCACGTCTTACAATGTGCTCTTTAAAAGTTAAAGCTACCCTTGTATCGTAGTCCAATGAATTGTTTCGTAGTTCCCCTTTAACGGTGATGCCCCCGCTTCGTTTTCCCGCGCAACTCGCGACGAGCGCCCCCTCCCCACATCTCCCTTCCCCGCCAACCACCCCTAACACGCCGACTTATTGTATCGAGTTATTTCGAGGAGTCGACTCAGCTGCGCATGAATATATCGATTCTTTCTCGTGGAAACTTCGACTCGATACGACTTGTACCCGACCAACTTTCAAGTTTGTCCGCTAGATAGCAGTCAAGTCTGGATATGGAAACGCGTTGTCTTCAATGGAGCTGAATTCAAAATGGAATATTTTACACACAACATGTAGCAAGAAGTACTGCAACTACTGTTATATACGAAATTGATTATATGACAACCAGTTAATAACTGTATTGTTTATATCCTTCATATTAGAAAGAATAAATCATTTTAGTTCGTGTTGCAGATGGAAAATGCAAATCACTTGCATACTATTGCCGACCAATTACTTTCTCTCCGGCTTATCAATTGCATTAATTAAGTTAACCTAGTGAATCACTTAAGAGCTGCATTAAATTAAAAAAGAATGTTCGTATCTGAAGTATATAAAATAAATAATTATGATAAGTATCAACGTCATAACAATCCTTATCTTGGTGCCATGCTCTCTGTGAAAGCAGTATGGTTGGCGACCGATGTTGACGGCTTCAAGAGTGAGGTATTGAGTTCAGATTGAAAGTTGATATTCTGTAAGGCAGTGTAAATAGTGCGTGACTAAAGGTAACACGCAATATTATCCCGTGTTCTCGACTGTGCTCCGACCTAATGGAAACATTACAGCATTTAGAGAAACAATTTTGTTAACAGAGCGAAATTAAAGGGCAACAACATGCAGGTAATTTATTAAGAAACAGATCGATAATATGAGATTGGGAAAAAACGTGAGTTTTGATGTTTGCCCGCGTCGGGGGTGTTAATTTAATATGTTGAAATATTACTGAGAATGGCTGTTTTAAAATATGAGAATATAGTTCATGCTAAATGTGAGTACAGTATATGTAAAAGCTATTGAATTACAAATTTTAGAAGTGTAGCACATTTTGTTATAACAGTAATCAGAATCAAGAAAACCTTGCAAATACTAATCTTTCTGTAAAAATTTGTGCAAACATGAGTCTAGAATCTGATTTTTCAAACAGTGTATGTTCTTTCTTTCATTTTAATTTGCAATAAAAATGGTTACTGTTTGTGACAAACATATTCATGTGTTATCGGTGATCTGCAATCTAGTCCACAGATCAAGAGTAAAATTTGTGTCGAGAAAACCACTTTAGTTTTCACAACTGTGTGTCGACCATTGTAGCTAATGTTTTGAGTAAATTTATAACAAGTCGTGTAAAGAAGGGATATTAATATTATTTTTTGAAATCTTTTTATCTTATTCATGTACGAGATTTGTATGAAGTGATTACATCAAATAAATTGTTTGCTTGGGTCTACACATCCCTCTTGCCTAAAATAATAAATAAATACATAAATACATTTGTATTTATAGTCAACTCACACAGTTAAAAGAACTAATTTTTAGTAGTGAGCAATAATACCATTTATCATGTGCTTCGTTGCTATCACGGCCTTAATGTCACCGTTAACATATCAAGTTCCAAAGTGCTTATTCAGTCATGTTGGTAGGATGACATTTTGTTTTCTACATGAACTAAATGTTTGATAAGTTTTTATGTAAACACGTTAAAAGACAACACACAGATGGAATGACACAGTCAACAACATTTGAGTTTTGTACCGCGCTTTTGATCCGATGAATTGCCTCTTTTCATGTCTTAGCCATATTAATTAAGACGACGTTAACTGTTGTAATGGCATGGGACTTTCTGTACAAAATTAAACTTTTTTCGCAAGGAGTAAGAAAAAAGCAATTTCCTTCTAAAACGTGGCCATATTTTGAATATTTAATACCGTTGCTTGAGACTACCATATTATCTAGTCGCAGGATTTCGTTAAATAATATGAACCTATTAGTTTGTATCATTAGTATTGTTAATATTATTAGTTTTATTAGTATTTCTAATTAATTTTTACGTTTTGTTATGTAAATGAGTTTGTAACATATTGCCCGAAGCCTTAAGTATTGTTAATATAATATCATCGAGCTACACGAAGTGGTACATCATGTGTATGTTATGTGAATATCTATATATTTGTGTATTTTTGTGTTCTCAATTGTTGATCAGTCTGTACAGTACTGTGTGCTACATGTGGTTTAGAAGAATTCTCGCTGAAAATGATAAATAAATAATAGATAGGCCAAACCTAACCTTCGCTTTTAATACCGATATCTGTGCAGTAAAAAAGTTTACATTAGATTAAAGGAAGATCAACCTAGCATAAAAATTTATATTCAAATATTCTAAGATGATTCTGAAACGCTCAACCACTAGTTATGTTTTGATACTAACGCTATGTAAACGCAATCTGCAAAATTTTTATTTATCATTGCCAAAAGAAAACTTTGTATGCGTTTCGCTAATGTAAATTCAGCCTTTTGAAGGAAGAGCTACTGTTACCCACAATGCGGATAATGTGTATTTACATAGGTCACTATACTATTGTAATGATCTGAACTCTGAAGCGAGTACAGAGAACTATATACATAAACATAACGTTATTTTATCTGCGTTAGTAAAGAAAAATGCATGACGTTCAAGTTGTATGGAATTGTGAATCCGTAATTTATAATAATGAGAAAATTTAACACATATTTTAAAAGATAACATAACATATTACTTCCATTAAACTTATTTCCCACACATTCACCGTGTTGCAATTATTAGCGACCCTGTTGCAGCAAATTCTTTCTTTCTAACGTAGTTAGCATTATTCAAGCACACTTAAAAGGGCGTTCGACATGAATTCAAATTATACACCTGAGAACTAATTCGACCTTTCATCACTTTTCGCAATTGACTTACGACGTGTGATGGGCGGAGATTTCGTTTGAACCGCTCGTGATACAATCACACACTGATGCAAATAAGCTGACATTTCGATTGTATCTAAAAAAAAAAAATGAAAAAAAAAATGAAAAATAGAAAACGCCGCCATAAGGAAATTAATACATACATAGCGCAATGTATTTTTATTAAGTGTTCGCCATTATTCAGTATAATGGCGCGGGTAATATAAAACGAGCACTTGACGATAAACTCTCTCGATTGCACACTTGTAAGTATGTTTTATGAAGGATATCAGAGTCCTCCGTCATTTGGTAGGCTGGTTGTTATCTGCCATCGCGGCAGGCAGGTCGTGCCGGTAATGTGGGGTGTGTATGTATGTATGTATGCAGTATGTACGCCGGCCGCCGTCGCGCCACTAGAGTTGCGTGTCGCATGGCAGCGACGTGCCGCGGCGACCGCCGGAACTGAAAAACAACATCCGATAGTTTTTGCCAGGTTGTTCGTAGGCGTAAATCTCTCGCAGAGGAACGCTATGATCGAGTTATTGACAGACCTGGGTTGTTACGTTCAGTATATTTACTTGGACATGATGACAGCTTAAAGATCATCATTATTTCGGTACGCCTTAGATGTAATCTATGCAAAGTGAACGACAACAAATTATTTGCACAGTATACATATAAAAAAGACTAAATGTCACTGCAAGACGGTTGATAAGTAGGGTTTGTATTCAGGAACGATTATTGTTTTATTTGTTTGTAATCATTCCCCTTATACATACAAGGCTGCACATAAAAGGGGTAGATTTATTTGTTTAATGTGTAACATATTTAGTTATGACTGATTTATGAAAGAAAACAATAAAAAAACCTATGTCGATATGAGTATAAAGCAAAACACTGAACAAATAACAAAGACATTAACAAAACAATAAAACAAACTACTACAGAAAAGAAGAATATGAAACAGAAAATTGTATCGCGAAAAAACATTACTAACATGTAATTGTAAAATTATATAACAAAGCATAAAATTAAAAACATTTCGGGATGTTACGCCATGTTGCAAACACTTACTTGACATGTCAACGTTTCTGAGTTGCTGTGAGCCCTGTACGTGACAACACTTGTCCTGACGACAGGACCCACAGCGGCCCACAAACGTCGACATGTCATGTGTCTTGTATTCAGTATTCTTGTATTCTTGTATATACGTCGTGTAAAAACCCTATATGTTTTATAATTGTATTAACCCGGGCCACAAAAGTCAACTTGTGATTATATATAACAAAGAAAAATGAAATATTAAAGATGTATTTTCACTTGACATATATGGTCACTCACTATCACTTGATACAGGTTAGATACATAAGGCTCCTGCGAAACTAGGACCGGTCTTACAATCTCCTAATAAGTAAGCTATTTGGAGGATTTCAAGGGTTTTGATTGGTACTTGCCATGGTGAAAACAAGCTATTCGACGAATAAGTAGTTATTGGGACATGTAAGACTGGACCTTACTTAGTAAGCAAATAAATAAGCCCGAAAGTTATACTAAAGAAAAGTGCAATAACCGATCAACGCGACACATCAACGAGTGTGTGAGTAGACAAGATGTATAAAGCCAAGGGGAAATACGAATAGATGTTACGATAGAAGTGTCTGAACGCAACATGTATGTAGCTAGACTGCCTGTAAGTGGCTACAGTCGATAAGGTGCACGCGATAGCCCAGCCTAGCTTGCAGCATGCACTCTAGTAGTGGGGTAACACAGCGGTAGTACCGTGTTGCACATTGCATTTCATGAGAAGTTGCCCTTGACATTTTAGATTGATGTTTTGCATGGTTTAAAAAAATGTAATAATGTCACCTAATATTGTCACGTTATTCGTTGTGTTTGTTGTTGTGAACTTATCTAGCTACTAATAATAAAGTTTATTCATATTTTGGTTCCTGTGATTGAGGAAATGATTCAAAAACTACCACAACAAAACGTTGCCGGTGGCACAAGAATTCGTACGTTCAGATGTACAACATTGATAATGATCTAGCAATGTGTAAATAAATGAAATAAATGAACCAAACGCATCATTGTCTATCTAAGCAGTTACCTGATATGACGTTAGTGGTGTATTTCGTGTATTATTTCTTATACCCTACCTTAGTAGAATGACATCTCTAAGTCACAATGCATGAAAATAGACATGTTTCTCAAAAATCTCGAACCACGCACTGACCAATACCCGGCGCCTCCACCAAATCTCTCATGTAGCGAACTCACACGCCGACCAATCTGTCACAGTAATATTTTGACTCGAAGAAGCTTTCTACAAATTGAATAAGCTCAAACTACATGAAGAAAATTATCTTCTATAACACTTACACAATTCCGCTTTGTTCAAACAAATACTAAAACACGATATGAGTCATATACTGATTTGTACGGGTAGTAGCCATTGAGATTTTCGAGATGTGGCCATATAGAACGAAACATGGCCATATTTATGTGACCAACCACTAGTCATACCGTTGATCCAATGGTAATTATTACGGTTTCTTGCGAAATATGGCCATAGAACGAAGCATGGCCGTACTTATGTGACAAACCACATGGCATTGGTATGTACGGGTAGTAGCCACTGCGCTTTCTTGCGCAATATGGCCAATAAACGAAGCATGGCCATACTTTTGTGACCAACCACAAGTTATTGCCATTGGATGTGTGCCAAGCATTGTGCGAATATTTTCGTTATTTTTAACAGACACATAATACACAATCCTCTTTGTTTAAGTAGCCCACCACTTGTATTTCATGGATCGTTGACAGCCTTTTTGCGAATTATTTCCCACATTGTGGCTAAACGACAATTCACAAGCCGCTGTGAACCCATTTTGTGATTTGTGTTCGAGAATGTGGCCAAAGATGCATCTTGAAGACTCGTGGAATATTTCCACAGTGATCGTTGGTTATTATTACAAAAGAACTGTTTCTCATGATATAATGAAGAAAAAATGTATATGTGCGGCGGGGTTGTAATTAGATTAAAAAACTATTAGAATCATTCGTTTTTATTCACAAACATCCGCCTTTTGTAGTTAGGCAATTATTGGAAAGCCAATGTTAAACACTTTAAATCGCTATTGAAAATACGCTCATTACCCAATTTGGTTTGTACGTTACTACAATTCGTAAGTCAAAATGCGTGACTTTAAATGCCAGTGTTTGTAGGCTCACTACAATATGATGGTGCCATGACACACCCTTTCATCAAATTAATTAACTCTGAATTAAAGGCCACTCGAATAATTATTATCACTGGATAGACACTTCGCTTATGCGTTATTATAACAGTATGTTTATGTTCAACTGAACAAATTGTTTCGCTTAGCTTTGAACAATCTTACATTTGAAATATTGATATGTCATGTGAGTAAACTAGATATGAAACATTCATACAGTAAGACCCCTCCGGTCTCCCGTGTGACGGGCATGCATACGCTTTGTGCTACTGATGTTATTTTTGTTACGTATATAATGACAATCCAGTTCTGTTTTGAAAATGATTTACAAAGGAGAGTAATAAATAAAGTATACATCAACAATGAAACATTAGGAAAAAACAAAACAACATAAAATTGCCAAAATATCTTTACATACTTTTAAACTTATATGTTATAAATTCAATGCTACTGATGTTATTTTTGTTACATATATAATGACGATCCAGTTCTCTTATGACACTGATTAACAAAGGAGAGTAATAAATAAAGGATACATCAACAATGAAACAATAGGAAAAAACAAAACAATATAAAATTGCCAAAAAATCTTTACATACTTTTAAAATTATATGTCACATTATAATTTTTAAAAGGTAATAATTTCATTTTAAGCTTTCGTGGTAGTAGTTGTGGCGATACAGGTCGAGTTTTGTTTTCTCAGAAAAATGTCTGGGTTTCAGGTCATCTGCACGTTTGAACGTTGTATAATAATATGTAATTTACACAATGTTGGCTTCATGCAAAGGTTGTGTTGTTGAAACACACCTAGAGCGTACGTTAGTTGTGCTACATGCTTTGGGCACTGCTAATATAGAGTCAGGCCTCGTGCAGACTGCGGTCGTTGTGTTTGCATCACTCCGGGATATAGGAATGTCATCGCTGTGGTTGTTATAAAGCCCAATATTCTGAAAATATGTTTCGAACATTCCGATACTCGTACAATACTTTTTGCACATCCAATCAGAATTAAATAACATTCATATTTGTTTACATTTTACATTAATTAATTAATTAAATATTTTCTTTAATTTAACTTCATTTGAATAGAATTTTTAGAAGAAGAATTTTTAAATTGGGTGTTATAATTCCACGCGTATATATAACCCCTACATCATCAAAAAACATTCGACACATTCAGCAATACAACTATTTATGTAAGTTGACTCTCCCTATCAAAATATTTAGTTCCATCTTATAAGTTCTAGGAATAAAATCGGTGCTAATACAATCATGCAGACCTACTATCCGAGAGCGTTTTCAGTCAGATTCAAAACAACTTCTAAGAAAAAGAGGCAAGTGTCGAAAGCAAAATTAAAAGATAAATAGCAGTAAATTTCAGTGCAAATATATTTTGAACTGTACCTCTTGATTTAATTAGAACCGCACAACGGTAAACAAAACAAACGACCTACCAAACCTAATGTTGATATAAATAGGTCTTGCTAGTGTTTACTGTTTGTACTTTAGGCCGTCTACCTGAGTCAAGTGTTTTGGATGTCAGTGTGACGTGTAGGGTAGGTACAGTTGTTTAAGTAGGCCCATTTCAACGCCTTGGGGGATGAACGCTGCTTGTTAATTGTGTTTGAACAGCAACAACCATAAATCCATAGCCCCCAAACGTTATGTGAACAAATAGACGGGTGTGTACCGCACTGCTTATCATGGTCTTGCACACACCCTCGTAGGACAGCGTTTGAGTACGGTGATTAATATTAACGTTTATCAGAGCCCACATTAAAGTTTATCGTACAAAAAACGTGGAAATAATGTGTTAGAGCTGCACTGTGTAACTATTGATGGGCATATTAGTTGGGTTTTAACTAGCGTGCACTTGTGGGGGTTTTATTACAGTAAATGCCTTTTGTGGATATGAAATATATGCTGTTCCATTACTTTAATAGCCTACCTTTCTAAATTTGATTTATATTTTGTTTAGTTGTACATTTCGTTATTCTTATATCATTTCGCTATTATTCTTAGGTCCAGTCTTACAATGTCCCAATAACTACTTATTCGTCGAATAGCTTGTTTTCTCCATGGCAACCACCAATCAAAACCCTTGAAATCCTCCAAATAGCTTAATTGCTACAAATAACTTTCTTATTAGGAGATTGTAAGACCGGCCCTTAGGTTTTCATTATTGCGTCATCTTTTTCCCGCTTGAATTATAGTTTTTGATAAGATTATCACTATACAGATTTTTAGTTACTTTGAGTATGGGTGGGCAGTCACCCCTTGTGTTTGGAGCTGTGCTCTTTTCTGCCAACCCCTATTAATTACGTACGAATAGGAATATATAATAACAAATATATAATTATAAAACTAAAATGCAGTTTATTTGGAATAAACTTTAGTTTAATTGTATAGTTTAATTGTGAGTGTTAATGATAATGTCAACTTATCTCAAATTAAAGGGTCCATCATCCATTCATGTAACACGACACTTCCAAGGCTAAGGTGGAACCTCAAAATCTATTTAGCTCAATGTTGATCGATAGCACAAATAACGATGGTTTATAATTTCCTGGCTTATATATATATATATAATGCAAAAGTGCAAAATTGATTTCAATATGCTTTATATATTATTCTTTATTAATAGTATTAACTAGCTGAACAGATTACAAGAATGAGTAAATTAATTAAAAATCTGCAGATGCGAGAGCTAAGCTTTAAGTTCAAGCAAACAAGATTGCAGCCGTCTGTTTATTTAAACTCTCAGACGTTCGAAATCCAAGTTAATTGTCAATGTTTCTTTTGAGCTCATTTTAAATCCAAAATCAAGCATATTTAAAATATTATAATACTTTCTGAACGTAGCAAGTATCAAAATTCAGTGAGTTACAGTTGGAGGCTAGACATGATTTATCAAACGTCAAACGTTTAAATCCACCCTTAATATACAAGTGCTACGTATCTTCGCCGGCAATATAGAGCAAGGGCACACAGATATAAACATCTACAATGAAGCGGCATTTCACGAGAGTTGTCAAAAGAGATAAATTTGTTCAGCCGTTCTTAATATTAAAAGAGGAAAAGACGACCAAGATGCATAGTATACTCACATGTACATGACAAGTGTGTTATACTTCACAGTTGTCAGCATTGCAGTCGTACACATAAGAGTTCAAGATATACCCACTTCAAATACTAACTGTTTCCAAAACTGACAGTCCAGTGATATAAAGTAGGCCTAATAGCAGAGCTAAGTTTTGAATTGAGAAATATTATATCATACTAAGAAACTAAGAAAATGCTACTTAGGAATAAATAGGATGTGCTAATGCTTAATAGGAATAAATTGCAAGATATATTATATTAACCACCTGACGAAATAAAATTGCACGTTATGGCTCATGCTTGTCTTTAATTTAGTAACGATTACCTCAAGAAAATGTCAACATGTTTGTTTGTAATAGACAACTAAGACAATGTGTCAAGTATTAAGAAACTACTGAGCGTGATCATCTGTTGCCCTTAACGCTCAACGATAAACTGTCGACTTACCTCTATAGTTCGTAGCTCTTCATTCTGCTTTCATGCAAGTCGACGAGCTCAACTAAATTGGGTGGAGATACACTGTTCTTGAACGGGATGTACAGCTTGTAGTCAATTGGTAATTTTCGACATGAAAGCTATTATGCGTACCGAGTTTACTCCCCCCCCCCCCCTCCCCCCCCCCCCCACCATTCGACAGCATTGTAGTAATACGCGTCTGTCTTAGAGGGTGAAGTTTCCTTCACGTAAACCGTATCTTGCCCGTGAAAAGACACGAACACACGTATCCAAAATTGAGTTTTCAACAGTACTTAAATGTTTTATGCAGGGCGATGAATTGTAGATTATAAAATTGCAGCAAAAAAATAAAATATTAATATTAATATTATTTGAAGGTTTTTCCATAACAAATCCTATTTAAAGGTATTTCTAGAAACAAACTGTAAAAAGTAGTCTTTACTTTTGTATCAGATAAGTCACGGCATGGCTACGAAATGCAACATTTTCTATCATATGAATTGTGACATCGATATAAAAAATATCAATACATTGTACTTTCGCTTCCACAAACAACCAATCAAGAGACATACATGTTCGAATATTATACACGTTTATCATAGTTATAAAATATTCTAAGATTACGTACGTCAGGCGCGTAGGAAGGGGGGGGGGAAGGGGGGGAGATTCCCCCCCCCACTTTTTTCTGCGACCGGCCCAATGTAACGTTTGAGGCACCCATTCACGTCACACATCTCTACATACTCAACTACAGAAAACGGCGATTTTTTTAAATTTCGTATCTTCCGCGCTTTATCTTTTGTTATCGAACTGTCAATAAATTAGTAAACGATAATTAGCATAGGTAGCGTGGGGTAGCGCTAGACCGCAATGCAGTGTGAGGCAGGCGTGGTATGACACGAGGACGTTGCATTGCGACTGCTAGGCCTCGGCAAAACAATGAAGAGTGAAGCTCCAGTGACACTGAAATCATATTCTTGAAATAATATTATGTTTATCCAGTTGTGAAGGAATACGTATGATTGTAATACTATAATGGTAGTAACAGTGATGCTGTTGTGAATGTCCACTGTGAGTTGAAATGAAGGAATACTGCTAAAATAATTGTGTATTATTTAATGTTATGTAAGAAAACCAATGCTTTTAATTTAAGTATAACAACTACAAACAGTGTGTGAATGTGTTGTGTGTGTGCGGGGTAACTATAATCATGTTCCAGTTCCATTAATGTTATAATCAAACAATCATGTACAAAAAGTTACGTAATTATTATATCAGTAATGCGAGTGTGCTTTATTATAAAAGTCGACAGGGACTGAATGTGGAGTTGCTCCAGTGTGAATGAAACAAAAATAATCATGTTACTAATTAATTAAAATTAAAAATACGTATTTATCAGACTCTAATCAGCGAAGCATAACATGCCTGTTATGTGTAATTGATACCAAAGCACTATATTTCTACCACATTTGTATTAGAAGCAGCACAGATGGTATTACGTTACCTAAAGAGTAAAGACTGTATGTACCAATTGAACATACAACATTTTGATAATTATTATGACTTCCTCAGCAGCTGATCCTATACTTCCTTACCTAATTAATTTTGTTTTATTTTATACTCGTCTTAAAATCACGTATCGGCTCTTGTTTTCTAACATATATGCTAAATATATACTACCGGCATCGATAGGTATCGGTAACCCAGGCACGGATACCAGGGTAAACATTCACTAACTTATTTTCATATATCACCAATTAATAATTGCAAAAACACAGAGGGCCCCACGCCCCGGAGAAAGCCACGAGTCTTCCTCACAAGGTACATTTCTTCTGCCTAATGTTTGCACTTTGTGGCATTACAAAATAAAAGCGAATGGGATCCTGAAAGTATGTGGTGAGGTCAGTGGCGTAATTATAGAAGGGGCGAGTTAAGGCCCTCAAGACCTATTTATTTGAGCCTAAAACCCGAACAATAACAAATATAGCAAAAAAAATTTCGCCTTCGGCGAAAAGGGCCTCCGGTGGCTGGGGCTCCGCCCCAGGCCCCGATAGTTGTTCGCGCTTCGCGCTCACGATGTTCCCCCCCCACTTATTTCAGAGTTCCTACGCGCCTGACGTACGTACGTAAGATTTCGTAGTCTCCATGCTGTAACATGTATTTTTTAAATGTCAATAAAATGGTTTTTGCAGACGAAAATATAGACTTTGCCAGCGATAGCGATATATCAGTCGATATGTGTCTGATAATTGATGACGGTCATCCGAGATATTGCCGTGAGCATGTTGCTAACACATTTTCAGAGCTCGATATAGTTAAGAGGCAGATATAAAAAAAACTATTTAAACTTCACGTAGAATATGCAAATTTTACAATTGTTTATTTGTTACACCCGTATTTGACGGGAACAATACATGTTGACCTGCATGGCCGGGCAAAGCATCTAATCGGGGTGGGCGTGGGTTGTTTTCTTCAAGAGTGGAGAATGGGTAGGATGGGCGCCACGTAATTGAGTTTGTTGAAGGAAACCAATCACGAACAAAATCCTTCTCAATATTTTGATATTGAATATTAATATATTGTACCAAGATTATAAGATAATATAATATAAACATAAACAACAGAAACAACAAATTTTCTTGTGTTTGCACGGTAAAGTTCACTTTCACCTAGATAATAGTAATCATGTGTATACCCTTGAATAATTGACTAAGTTATGTACATTAATAATTATAGTAGGCTATCGATCTTTTCGCTAATATCTATCTTGATTGTAACTGTTATTGTCTGGCTATAGATGTGACGTATCGTACTGTTGTTTACACTCGACGCGGTGACGCGCGAGTATGTGTATTGTAGGGGAGGGCTAGTTCGTCTGCTAGAAGAAGTGCTCTTCTTCTGATACTTAGCACTGAAACCAAAAAAACGGGCGTTTCAGTGTTGGGCCATTTCTTCTACACGCCAAACTTTAATAGTCTATAAATGGGCGACAGATCTTACCTTCTATCAATGATTCGTGGAATGAACGGCGGCTGTATTGACGTGGAAACTTCTCAAATTGCTCCGATATATTTTATCGATCACAGGTAAACGAAAGTAATTCACTGAAAGTTCGAATCTACTCCTATTTTACACTGGTATATTTTTGAGTCCTCGTATAAGCCTTTGCGTAGATCGCCGCTCCACCGCGATCTGTCCTCGTGGTCGTTGGTCTGTCGAGAGAGTGACTGCTGACTGACTGGTTCCTCCCCTCGATTCGCTCTTATCAGTGTTGACGTGTAATTCATGTATAGTTCGAGGCTGGTAATTCTAAGTACACTTTGTGGCGCAAACCCTGGCGTCACACTCCCTCCTTACGTCTATAAAGTTTGGGGTGTATATGTATATATCTATATTCTGGTAAATTAATCTGGGTTCGGTTTGAGATCTTGTACGTGCCAATATCCTATACTTCTATTCTTGCTGTTTTCTAATTCATATACTAATGGTGATAGTTTCTTCACAATGGTAAAAGGTCCAATGAATTTTGGTGCTAATTTAGCGTTGAATTTGTCCGGGGCGTTTGACTGGGCGAAGTTGCGTTTGTACACCTTTTGTCCAACACTATACCGCACTGGTCTGCGTCGAAGGTTATATCGTTTGGCGCTTTTTTCGTAGGCATGCTGAAGACGTTTATTTACTTCTTGGTACACTTCTTTTAAAGTCTTTGCCTTTTGGTTTATTTCGGATCTTGATGCTATTTCCGGTACCTCTTCTTCCGTGGCGGATATTGTTCCATATACCTTTCCTGAAATATGTATTTCTCTGGCGAAGTTAAGATACGCAGGGGTGTAGCCTGTCACCTCATGTGTTGCGGTTCGAAGTGCGTAACCTAATTTTGCCAAATGGGCATCCCACTTTGTATGCTTTTCTTCAACATATGACGCAATCATGGTTTTGATTACTCGGTTGATTCGTTCAGTTGGGTTCACTTGGGGATGGTATTTTGCGTTAAAGAAAATATGTGATTGGTAAGTTTTTGCTAGGGCTTTCATTTCTTTCCCGGCGTACTGTGGGCCATTATCGCACACAATTATTTGTGGTGCTCCGTACATTAATATGACATCTTCCTCTATATGTCGGCAAATCCTCGTAGCCGTTGAGGACCGAAGAGGGAAGAGTAAAGTGTATTTGGTGAACCAATCTGACACTACTAAAATATATTTATTCCCTTTCGAAGAGCGCGGGAATGGTCCCAGGAGATCAGTTGAAATGAGTTGCCAGGGATGTTCTATCTTACGGGATTTCCCCATCAGACCGGCTGGTAATCTCTGTTCAGGTTTGTACTGAATACATATCGTGCAATGATTTACATAGCGTCCAACATCGCTACGCATCTTGGGCCAATAGTAAAGTTGTGACATACGTTTGTATGTTTTATATATACCCAAATGACCTGATGTTGGATCATCATGACATTCTTTATAGACACACATTCGGGAGTCTTTTGGTATTACAAGTTTCCATCCATTTACATTTTTATAGAGGTTACCTTCGTCCAATCTCCATAGTGGAAATTGTAAGGGATGTTCTTGGATTTGTTTCTTCATTTTTAGGTACCATCTATCTGTTATTTCTGGTGAGATGGTTATCAAGTCAATAGGTACTGCTCGTGATAATGCATCTGGCACCAGGTGTTCACTTCCTTTCCTATGGACTATACTAAAATCATACGGTTGTAGACGAAGAGACCATCTTGACAGTTTTCCTCCGGGATCGTTCAGGTTGTGTAGCGAAAGGAGTGAATAGTGGTCTGTTATCACCGTAAAGTGGGTTCCTTCAAGGTAATGCCGATTTTTCTCTATACCCCATATCACAGCGAGACATTCTCTTTCCGTCGTAGAGAGATTGCGTTCTTGCCTTGTCAAACTCCTACTTCCATATGCGATTACGTGTTCACCGTCTTCAAAGCTCTGTGAGAGAACCCACCCTAATCCATATGCAGAGGCATCAGTTTGCAAAACAAAGGGAAGAGTGAAATCTGGACAGCTCATTATCGGTGCCTCGACTAATTTTTCTTTCAGCAGCCGAAATGATTCTTCAGCTTCTTCACTCCATACAAATTTTTGTCGTTTTCTGGTTAATTGGGTCAGTGGAGAAATTAAAGTAGAGAAATTCGGTACAAATCTCCTATACCATGACGTAAGACCTATGAATCGACGTACTTCTTTGGCTGTAGTAGGTCGGGGATAATTGAGGATTGATTCAACCTTACTTGGGTCAACTCTCAGTCCATGACTATCAACAACGTATCCTAGATACTTGAGTTCGGATCGCCCAAAGACACATTTATCTTTATTAATGGAAAGACCCGCTGCATGCAATCGTTTTAACACTTCTTCGAGAATTCTTAAGTGTTCCTCGACCGTTGACGTTGTTATGATTATATCGTCTAAGTATACGAATACATATGGCTCAAGATCGGGACCAAGAATTTTATCGATGAGTCGCTGCCAGGTAGCTGGAGAGTTGTGTAGTCCAAACGGCATTCTAGTAAAATGGAAAAGACCTCTTCCAGGTACTGTAAACGCAGTTTTCTCCTTGCTACTCTCCTCGAGAGGTACTTGCCAATACGCTCTCTTTAAGTCGATTGATGAGAGAACGTTTGAATCTCGTAACCGATCTAAAATTGAGGATACGTAGGGGAGTGGATATGCATCTCGCTTTGTAACTTGGTTAACCTTCCGTAGATCTACTACAAATCTTTTAGATCCATCCGGTTTCTCTAACAGGACGATAGGAGAAGACCATGCACTCTGTGACGGTTCAACTATACCCTGTGTTAACATTGAATCAAGTTCTTGGTTAATCGGGTTTTGTTTGGCTGGCGATACGGGATAATATCTTTGTTTGATGGGTTCTGCTGTGCCAGTGTCAATTTTATGCTTCACTAACGTTGTACATCCTAATCTGTCTTCTGTGGGAATACAATACTTGGCAAGGAACTCTTGAACTTTTTCCTGATCATTTTCCGTAAAGTTACTTTGGATCTTGGTTATCCCCGAGATATAACTGAGTTCCTCCTCTCGTGAGAATTTCCATGAACCTGCGACAACGTTCGGTACTATACCCATGGTCTTCCAAAAGTCTAGTCCAAGTATCAATTCAGTCGAGACTTCAGGCACATACAATACTTCAGTCAATTTAAATTCTCCTTCAATTTTCATAGGAAGCTCTATTACCCCGTTTACCTTACATCTCTGTCCACAAGCTGTCATGATTTGCAGTGTTCCGGGTGACTGAATATTAAGGCGTAAATGTTTAAGTTTCTGGAATCCTTTTTCCCCTAACACGGATCGACTAGCTCCAGAATCGAGTAAGCCTGGTAACATAGTTCCTAGAATATCTGTGGTTACAAATAACCGGTCATCATCTTCCTTGTTTTCTAACAGGTAGCTCAGTTTGGGTTCATTTTTCATGAAGTGTGATACTAACTTACACCAATGTTTCCATTCGTCGGTGGCCTGTTTAACTGCACGGTAATGCGTTCGACCACTAGACATTACCGGTGCTCGTTTCCCTGTTTATTACACCGTGGGCACGTAGCAATATATACATCAGCGTATCCACATTTAAAACAGAATCTCGACGGCTGTTCTTGGCACGATCTAAATCCATGTCCTACTTTTTTACAATTCCAACACGCGGATTTCCGTGACGCCTGTTTAGAGGGTTGATCTACTTTAGGTGATCTTCCTACTTCTTGAGGGGTGGTTTTTGATGTTTCTACCGTAGAAATATGGAATTTAGACGTACAGTATGCAAGGTCTGGTTCGAGTGGCGGTATCTTTTTATTGGTGACTGGTCTTTGAAATCGCTCAACCAAAAGTTTTCCTCGCTCTAGCTGACGGCATACCTCTAGCAGATCATAAATTGATTCTATTTTCTGTAGGGCCAAACGATCTATAAAATATGGATCAATATTTTTTCTCAAAATTTTAAGTTTGTCCGCTTCCTCAACTCTTCCTGGTAAACGTGCAAATAAATTTTCCATGGTTGCTAAATATAAGCCAATTCGTTCATCTGGACCTTGTGTCCTTTCTCGTATTTCGTCCCATAACTGTTCTTCATAGTCAGGCGGTTGAAATTCTTTTCTTAAAGAAATTAGAAGTTCATCCCAATCGTGTACCTCTCGTCTAATTGCGCGAAACCATATCATTGCAGAGCCTTTGAAAAGATCGATCGCCGAATCCCATAATTCTTCTTTGCTAATTTGACGAGCTATCCTTAATTCGTCTACTCGTTCAATGAATGCGTTTACACTTATGCCTCTAGGATCTCCATTAAAACTGATATCCCACTTACACACAGGAATCTTAGTTTTCGTATAACTGCTTTCAGGCGCAACGGTTGCTGTATGTACTATACTCGTCGGATTTTCTCGACCAATTAATTGTCGTGAATTTTCAAGTGACTCATAATTGTCTAAAGCCATTGTTAATATAGTTGACCGTGCTGCATTAATCGTATCATCGCCCGAAATACGTTTAGCGCGTTCAAACACGTGGTCTAATTTTACTTCAATCTTCTCAATGTCACTAGAAGTACTATCGTTATTAATTGCTTGAAGAAGATTCTCGATATCTGTTAACTTGGTCGAACATATTTTTAATTCGTCGTTAGCGTCACGTCTTATTGGCGGATAATTTCCTGTTTTGCCTTCTTTTTCAATTTTAAGAAACTGACGTAGCCGTTTGCGCATAGAATCGACTGTTGGTAACCCTGTTACACCTCTTACTTCTAATTCGTATTCTAGTTCATCGCGTAATAAACGATAAACTGCCATGGTAACAATTTGATTTTAATTATTACCGCAATAATGTTCTTAAGTTGGTCACCATTCAATAAACAGTTAAACAATACATTCAAGATGTACAGTTTTGTAAACAAACCAAAGTTCACTAAACCATTCAACCCACCTGCAGAGCTGCACAGATTGGTAAACAGTTCTAGAATAATTGTTCCACAAAAAAAATATTGCAGACAGTAAGTTGCACCTAAATAATAATTATCAGCTATCTGATTGCAATAAAGTAGGAATATAGTACATGATACAATTATAACCATATGTTCACAATAGAGTACTTATACAATACAAATTTATTTACAAATCTACCCAATCTCCACGTCTTGTCTAAATGAAACATGCAGTCATGATTCTCAATGAGTAGGCGGAATTTCTATCGAGGGCCTTAACGTTGGGCGCCATTTTTGTTACACCCGTATTTGACGGGAACAATACATGTTGACCTGCATGGCCGGGCAAAGCATCTAATCGGGGTGGGCGTGGGTTGTTTTCTTCAAGAGTGGAGAATGGGTAGGATGGGCGCCACGTAATTGAGTTTGTTGAAGGAAACCAATCACGAACAAAATCCTTCTCAATATTTTGATATTGAATATTAATATATTGTACCAAGATTATAAGATAATATAATATAAACATAAACAACAGAAACAACAAATTTTCTTGTGTTTGCACGGTAAAGTTCACTTTCACCTAGATAATAGTAATCATGTGTATACCCTTGAATAATTGACTAAGTTATGTACATTAATAATTATAGTAGGCTATCGATCTTTTCGCTAATATCTATCTTGATTGTAACTGTTATTGTCTGGCTATAGATGTGACGTATCGTACTGTTGTTTACACTCGACGCGGTGACGCGCGAGTATGTGTATTGTAGGGGAGGGCTAGTTCGTCTGCTAGAAGAAGTGCTCTTCTTCTGATACTTAGCACTGAAACCAAAAAAACGGGCGTTTCAGTGTTGGGCCATTTCTTCTACACGCCAAACTTTAATAGTCTATAAATGGGCGACAGATCTTACCTTCTATCAATGATTCGTGGAATGAACGGCGGCTGTATTGACGTGGAAACTTCTCAAATTGCTCCGATATATTTTATCGATCACAGGTAAACGAAAGTAATTCACTGAAAGTTCGAATCTACTCCTATTTTACACTGGTATATTTTTGAGTCCTCGTATAAGCCTTTGCGTAGATCGCCGCTCCACCGCGATCTGTCCTCGTGGTCGTTGGTCTGTCGAGAGAGTGACTGCTGACTGACTGGTTCCTCCCCTCGATTCGCTCTTATCAGTGTTGACGTGTAATTCATGTATAGTTCGAGGCTGGTAATTCTAAGTACACTTTGTGGCGCAAACCCTGGCGTCACATATTACTTGTTGCCATAAGTAGTTGAACCTATATCAAATTAATATCTCGTACTTCAGCCAAAGCTGTTGCCAAAAGAAACAGTATAACATACTTATATTTTGCCACTCTGAAAATAATAATTTATTTATTTGAGATCATATTTTACAAATCTTAACATCATGACAAATAATACTGATTTATTTTAGAATATAAAGTATAGCACACTTAAGTGCTGCAGTCGTAAATGAGCTAGAAGAATGGTTGAGAACCAGTGTACTCATCTGTAGACCGTAGGCATATACTTAAGATATTTTTGCAGTTAAGTCAAGATTAAATATTGCCGTTAGAAATTCCTCTTCACGTGCATGTCTTCTTCACTACTCACACATCCCTTAAGACTGTACAGGAATCAGTTATTTAAACGGTAACCATTAAATCTTAAAAACTAATGTTAATCTGATTGGTCTTACATATGTCCGGCAGCCTCCTGGTTTCATTCTCTATATAAATAAAATAAAATAAATTCACATTTAGAGTCTACCCACTCATTAATAAGACTGATTTTCAGTGGGGGACTTTAATTTAAAGTGACAACCAACCCTGTAGGCTCCGAACACCATTGACGACTGAGCGATAACCAATCAAAGATCGACATGTCAAATATGAAACATATGAATCAGTGATTGGACAGTGCAAACACCTGCGGACAAATGCCAGAATCAACAAGGCCGCTTCAGAACAACTTTGAGTTTATTGAGTGCTTTGGTGCTAGGACGGCTCCCAAGTAAGATTCAGATTCAGATTCAGATTCTTTATTGATAATGAATACAGTAATTACAATTATTTAATATCACTGACCCCCAGTGAGTATATTACTCGCAGGTAGGGGGTCTTCTACAATACAGTCTATATTATGTTATATGACATTACAGAGGAAGTAGGAATTTTACACCGTTTACTTATTCCCAAGACAAGAATTCCACATATTATTATTCATTGTTTGCGTGTTGAAAAATTAGAAGTAATCGGTGTTTTATCGTTATAAATCGGGAGTTGAAAGTTACCAATTATTATTCGTAAGAGAATTGGTTTATACTAATTAAAACCTAAACAACCGAATACGTTAGCGAAAAATTATGATTTCACATAATGAACGAAAATGCATAATATTAATTACATTCTCCTTCACGACGATGTTCTTAATTTTTTCCTTGTTTTCTAAAAGAATACATTATCTCGTTAAATCTCATTATAAAATGGTGTAGTAAATGACCAACTTGGAGCAACATAACTTGAGGCTTAATTGGGCGCATATGTCTCAAGCGTAATTCGACCTATATCGTCCATGTTCTGTAAACTCAGCCACTGGGGTTCCATCGCAATGAGAGAGAATACAACATAGCAATAGAGAGGGTGGTTTATTTGTTGTTTGAATAGAGGAGCTGCATAACTGTGGTTTCTTTGAGTACTACGAAGAGAGTGCAACAATAGCACTCTACAGTCAATAAATATATTTTTTATTACTGCCATATTGAAAATACGACGACGTTATAAAATATAAAAAGTATATCAACATATATATTATGTCCTTTCTCTCATTAACATACATATTTATTTACACTTCTAGAGTAAGACAATACATTTTGTATACCTAATATAGCGTTATAGCCACTCCACAATGTTTTAATTGTTTCGGACAAACATTGAATGAGCGCGAATCAAAAGAATACCCAGTTCACAATGTACACAACAATGAAACTACTAAGTAACCAATTGTTTGTTCGACTTGTGTCGTCACAGCCATCTTATTCGGTACTTACACTATTCCTGAATGAAAGAATGGTAAAAAATAAAAATAATTTTAAAAGTGATCATTTATTAATTTTCAGATAGTTCTTATAAAACACTATAATTGCATAAAACACACACATTTAAATGTAATTATAAGAATGAGATCCAACGGCTTTCCTTCGAATAAGAGACGAATTTTAGAGTTAAAGGTCAACATTGAAGATACATAATACATAAACAATGAGACGTCGATTCGACATGAGGTTGTGTGTGGTTGGCTGTGTAAATATAGAACAGTTGCAGCCGCCAGTAGCCATCTTCTACTGAGCGATCAAGACCTCGTGTCAAAACGTCTCTTCATTCGTGTATTACCTCCCTTCAATGTCAACTTACAACTTCAAAATTCATCATTTTTCTGGAAGGTAAACTATTGGATTCTATACATATATTCTCAACTATTACAGCCAATTGATATCTATCAAAGTAGTTCATGTTATATATGCAGTTACTCAGCTGTTTCTTTATTCACTTTACCAGTACTTCTTTATTTGTTTTATTGATCTATAATAACTAATAACCAGTTCACTTCAAAAGTGTATTCAGTTCAAATTGTGTATTCTATTCGTTGTTCATAGTAATTTATCGTATATACTGCAGTTTCAATAGATAGTAAGCGGCATCCATAATGTGAAACACATTGTTTACATTCGATATGAGACGACGAAGGTTGCTTTGCCACGGAATATGGCAGTTTGTTACAAGTATAAATAGGAGTACGCTGATAAAAAGTTAATGAAAATGCTGCCACATATCTGTGTAACATATCATCAAACACATGGTAATTTCGTGTTTCAATAACAATAAACATTTGTTTGAAAACAGTTGAACTCTCATTGCCACCGAAAGATTATTGAAATTTCCGGGACGTTTTCAAACTGTCCCTGTTTTAGCTACTATTCACATAAAATATCCTTTAAACTACTCTAATAAATGCAAACATTTTCGTATTGTTGAGTACAATTTTATAATTATGTTTAAAGATTCTGAATTTCGATATCAAAAAAAATAAAACTGACAAAAAGTCGCAGTTTCACATAACAAACATCACATTTGCCCATTAGAAAACTCAAAATTGGAGTCCACCGTAGTGGACCCGGGTAGCAATATGACGCAATGTTTCAGGAAGTATTTAACAAAACATCTTTAGTCTAGATAACCGGCTACGAATGAAATTGCTATCGATATCATCTGTATTAGTTAAGCGTCATAGAGCAGAGACCCAATCATGTTTATATTAATCTTCAATTGTGAATAAGTGGAATCGGAGGGTTGTCGGTTGTTATCAAAAGCCATCGACTACCGACATACAGTAATATCTTCATTCAATAAACAATCTGTTTTCTCTGTGTGTCTATGTTTCTCTGTCTCCGTCTCTTCCCTCTGTATCTCAAACAGGAGTATACCTACCTACGTCACTATTGGTTCAATCAACAGAGTTTAATATGTTCGTACAGTAGATGAAATGTATCGCTTGACTGCTTTACAAAATGCAAATAACCTGGAGGTTTAACAAATGGAATGACTTGAACTCCGTTTATAAACAGGTACTCACGCCATTCCCTAAACGTGTCTTTTATTTAAAAAAGAACAATTACTTTAATTAAGTAGAAAGCGAAAATTTTCAATTAATCTCGGTTTTAGAGTTGGCAACTCAAGCTATATTCAGTGCACACATTTCGCATTAACCAAAGCAATGTTTAGGGAATGACAAGCGTTGTGGTGCACGATATAGTGGTTTCTGATGAAATCACACGGCCAGCCCGTGAAAGTATTCACCTGTAGCAACCACTATAGCCACTATGACGTCACAGAGTTGTGAGGACCGACTGTTGAGAGCTTGTTAGTTGGCAGAATATGTATCTGACTAAGCAATTATTCTTATAATGTGTTCTGTCCATTGATAAACCAAATGTTGTGAGTGTTACCTTCTATACCTTCCACATTATTCGTTATAACGCTAGGCAAGTGTTTTCAAACGTAATCTTTGCTTTTAGTGTACTTACGATTCTTGAAGCACCTTAACCTGTTATTAAGTTTTAAATTTAGGTATTTTACGTGTGTCGTGTCTTTAACCTTCCACGAAGGAAATGAATTCTGTACATATATTTTATAATATAAATTATAATTTATGTTTAAAAGGTTTCTAAACACGCTATTAAATGTTATTTTGCATTTGTGCGAGATAAAAATTAATGCAAACGCGTTCTTATTTATTTACATATCAATGATAATATATTCAAATGTGTAATAAATCCTAATTTTTTCACCGGTATGATAAATCAATTTTAATTTATTTAATCATTCATTATAAAATGATCATCGCTCTTACACAGTTACTTTACTTGAAATAAATTAACGTTGGTAAGATTATTTTCTAGCGTAATCTCAATTGTTCTTGGTGGAAACAACGTATGTAACACATGGTTGTTATCTCATGTTCGAAGTGAAATATGTTCTCTTTTATTGTTATCTGTTCTCAGTTTAAACAAATGACTGTTTTAATTTAAAACTTGAAGCTGTTACGTTTTGTATTCGGCTATAACAACGGCCGGTCATACTTCACAACACTCGCACGAAACATTTCCTTTCAATTCCTGCAACCCTAATTTAACGTAATTGGCTACCTAGCAGAATTAAGACGGGGTTTGTTTCAAGCATGGCCATCCTTTGGGTACGAGCCTAGTTATTACCGCGTGTAACAGCATTTACCCAGAGGACACAGGATAACATCGCTTCAGAAGAGTTGAAGGTTGGCGGTTGAAGGGGTTGGCAGTGCGGGGTAGGGGAGTTTGGAGAGGGAGAATTGTGCAAATAGAGAATTGATCTCCTGAGTCCATCTCGCGGAAACCACCCTATTTTACACACGACTGACTCCCCCCAGATAACGCAAGCATTGTCATCTGGTCGTCTCGTCGTGTCTATGTCCATTCTTTGACAAACACGCCAGCCGAACTCTACTGTGGCTGAAATAACAGCGTGTGCCATGGAGACAGAGTTAGAGTTACAATCGCTCTCGGCATTTTGCTGTGTTGTGAATTAATATATACATTATATATATTTAGTATGTGCCCGAAACTTGCCAAATGGAATTTTAAAGCTAGCCTGTGGCGTAATTAGCTGTAATTGCTATGTAATGTTTGCTATGTAAACCTGTTTTTGTTTTCGTACATGTTAACCAAACAAACATGTTAACACTACAAATTCAATTATAATTAAAATAAACAGTGGTGTTACGTTTCGGTTTAATAATCTGCATTATTTCAATATATTGTGCATCGCTTCATACGCTTCATACACTTCATACACAGTAATGCCGTGACCTGTGGCATGTGTAAAGCATCAATGATCATCCCAGGTAAATAAACTGTGACCTCATATTGGGTCTATGTGAAAATACTATCGAGGTATTGTGAGTACAACCGTTTCAAAAGGTGGAAATAATCCAACGTTTCGCCAATATTACAGTAGACTTCTTCAGGGACATTTGGAGAGTGTTGACACTGAAATCAACAGCTTTCACAATGGGAACTCTGGACAGGGTTGCTATAGAATTAACACACACTATCGCAAAGCTTCACGGTTGTACCCGGAAAACTACGATTGTATCGTTGACTTCGGCCGAGAAAGCCTCCGATATGGATTAATCTCTGTGGGTATTCAGGTGAGTGCGTCATAATTGCTTTCATGATGTTCACATCAATGATTTGTCTACGACTTCAACTGCATGAAAAGTAGTAAATGTAGTTATGGAATTCGGTTTGTAAAGTGTATTCATCGTTTGGACCTGTCTAACGATGCTTTAATTACACCAAATATGATTTCAATATTGTTTTCATGAAGATAGACATCGGTATCATAAACTTATTATATCAATAACGTTTTTATTTCTTGTTTGATATTTTGTTCGTTTGAATCATTAACAAAGGTATTTCTATTATATTCGTGTATTGTAGCTATGCATATGACACAAATTGCAATATTATTTTCAAAAATAACAGGAGTGTTATTTTAACGCTACCATTAATTGTGCTTATACAAGATTATATAAAGTAAGTTTGTACTTCTGGTTTGATAATCTTGTTCGTTTGATGGATAAATAATGAGCTTGTATAATACATTAGTTAACTGCAGATTTGTGTAGAACACATACAGACAAATGCCATTGTCGATAGTGATATATTGAATTGAATTTGATACGTGAAAGTACGTATGCGATCAATGTTTTATGAACATAACCTTCTTTTCTACTGACAAATATAAATGTATCGATCTATTACAGTAATTCCAATCAAACCACCACATGGAAATAACGTGAATGTTAAGATCATCTTCGTATGAGAACATATTGTTTTAATTTAATTAAATATAAGATAATGATGTATAGTTGAGAAACTGTAAGAATGACGGCCCCCTCCTTATCCCCACCACTGCTACCCGACCCCCCTCAACTCCGTGACAACCTTACAAAATGAAATGCGTAACTGAACATCAGTTTGTTTCAGTTGTTCAGTTTGTTGTTTCATGGAGTTAAGGGGGGGGGGGTCGAATAGCAGTGGTGGGGATAAGGCGGGGGCCGCCAATTCTTACAGTTTCTCAACTATAGCTGTTATTTATTTTCCAACGAAGTGTGCAATGTGGATAGAAAAAACGCGTGGAATAATAGTTCAGAATAATATACGTTGAACTTATTTTGATGGTGTTTTGTACACGTAAAAGTTCATTATTTCCAAACCATTAAAATTGTCTTCTCTGGGGAAATTATAAGAGTAAACCCCACCATTTACCATGCTCGTTATGCTAGGACTTGTCGGTGTACTACTGCCAACTATTCACTGTTACTTAGTTAAAATGTAAACATTTATAAATGCGTTAATAATATAAATATAATGAAGACGAGCAATATTTTCGTGTAAAGAAAGGTCAACTGACTCATGGTGCGTAGTCTTAATAATCTAGATTCTAGACGTCAACAACCACAAAATTTGTTCAGCGGTAATAATAATCAGACTTTAGTAATAGAAATTGTCTCTAGTTAGAAATATATATTAGTGTTTCATGGTTACCGTACGTAATTCCGTAATTGGCCTTGTAATTAAATAAAACCTGTTGAAGAGTGTGGCATTAGTACTGACACCGTACACAAAAACCAGCTCCCGCATGTAAGAGCACAATGGTCCTTTGTCGATGGCAACAACGTATTGTTTCCTAAAACAAAGATCGCAAAAATGCGATAAAGCTCTTATTGAAGCCTGCAGAAGGAATGAAATACGAATGATGGAAATGGCTATGGCCGTTACTCCCAACTGAATGGTTTAATGAGACCTGGTCTTCAGTGCCAGGTTTTCTATTGTAACTCGAGTAAGCTGCTATTGCCTCTTGAGAACCCCTTCACAACTCTCAACAAGCAATACGTTGAACCCACCCCCGATACTTTACTGATAATAAGCCTTTATGCAAACGCGCGTGCACCGGTGAAGAGAATTCAATAAAGGACTGATCACATTTCAGAAAACGATCTCAAACAAATGATTTTTAGCAGTGGTCTACATTATTTAGTTTGTTTCTTTTGTTCAAACGTGTATTTTTGTTTTAATAAATGTTATAAAATGCGTTCATTGTTTGCTGTAAGTTATTGTATTGTACTTAACCAGTACTGTAGATAAGTTATTTAACAGGAAACGGTTCATAATAACCGTTAAACAATTTAAAATATGATTTAATCTTGACCTAGTGTTTTGTTCAACATGCTCATAATTATATAATGCTTTGAATGTTTGGGGTTTATACTTTAAGACAAAACAGTTGTTATAAAATTCCCATAATTGGTATTTTAGTGTAAAATTATTGTATTTTTGTGAACATTATGATAACACTGGTTAGTTGGTAGAGTATTAGATGTACTGACATTACTTGTTGTACTGTCATTGGTACCATACCAATGAAATCACTCGTCTCGATTAGCCAAGTTGCAAAAATGTGGGACGTAACACGCCGAACATCGTCTTATCTATGAAATCACATAATTTATTTCCATTATCCATCTATATTCATCATTCATCCATCCATCATGATTCAACGATCCATTATGTAGTTCTATTACACAGATACACATTAGATACTTTTATGTGTACACATGTTTAATGTCACTTGTTCAAACTTGTGGCCGCAGACAAATATATCAATATAGTGAGTAGAGGTTAGGTAGCTTTAATGTATGTCAAGTGAAAAATACACAGAAACACGAAAAGAGCCGAAAGTCAAAGCAAGCCGAAGCATCAATCATAAACATTGACAATTTACGGGATACTGACATCAAATACCGTTATCCCAAAATTGCGGGAAATACAAAAACGTTAATAGAAATCTAATTATAGGTTTACAACTTTTAAATTAAGTTCCCGGTGTAAGAGGAAACGTTCCTATGTTATGTTTTACACATCAAAGCGTATTGAATATTGGGTTTAAACATTGCATTGTACAGTTGTTGTTTATAGACATTCATGTGAAATGAACGTTCATTACAGATGAGATGACATAATATGACATTCATTCGCCGCAACTGTAAAGTCTGAATTCTCTGCGTCAAGTTAGTGTAACATTGATTAGAGTTATATGTTCATATCACTAATTAAATAATGTAAGCCCACAAAGGATTCATGCCATGTGTGTATTATCGTTCATTTTCAACTACTCCGTTATTATTTGTCACTGTGTGATCTATTCAATAATTGTGAAATTGGATTTTGAATCAAAAACGCATGTTTCATTTTTAATACGAATTAAAACCCTTTGATCAATTAAACTTTTTCTGGTGTCGATACCAACACTGATATTGGTATATTCAATATAACCCTTAGGACTTATTTGTATTGGTTTTGTTGTTGTATTAAATTAGTTATTGGAAATATTACCTTTGTGTTCCTGAATGGTCTTGATCTGCATTAATAAATAAAACAAATTCATTCGTATTTATAGAGTCTACCCACTCAGTAACAAGACTGATTTTCAGTGGGGGGCTTCAATTTAAAGCGACTAAACTAACCCTGCAGGCTCCAAACACAATCGATGTATTATATACTATATAACATATTATACCTTTTAGTTGGAGGTACATTGCCGCTATATTCCACATGTGCCTTGCAGTCATCCCCTTCCCCCTCCAGCCCAACCCCAATCTCTCCCACAGCCAACGCAATTCCCTACTAACCTAACAGTTAATTTATTTATTTATTTATTTATTTATTTATTTAATGTCTATCCTATTCAGTTATAAAAACTGAACTGTAAATGATGACATTATGGCTTTACATCTCATATTGTGGCAACAACGCTAATCGAGCCCATGATGGTATAAACCAAATGAGGATTGGAACCTGTGACTCAGAAATCGTTGTTTAACTAACCAACGCGGCAACGCCTACTTCCCAACACTGATACTACTACTAACTACCAACTACTTCTTCATTACTAATTCTGTTTGACCTTCAAAACACGCACTCGTGTTAAAACACCGCTTAATTTGATGTAGGATTCACCATTCTTAAACTGGAAGTAATATACAATTGTTATTCAATCAAAACTTGTAATTGTAGAAAGATGATTAGATGCCCATAGTCAGGCAACGAAGGTAACAATGTAATCTATACAGAATGTATCAACCGGTTTCACAACCTAGGAATGTTTCTTATCATAATTACATCATTCAGTCGTTACTTGATAACTAAGAAACTGAATAATTAGCGCCGGGTTGTTATTATTGCGCGCCACGTACGCTTAGTACGAGTAACACTCAAGCACGCATACCTTGAGTTGTGACTTCCTAAACTTAAGTAATTACACATTGTAATGCGATTGAGAGTAATTAGTATTGACCTTTAAATTTTAAGTGTACGGATTTTAAATTAACTAATGTAAAATATTAGTTTTTCGTAATTATTATCTTTGAAGCAAGATGCTACAATTTATATGGATAAAATAAAACAATTTTTACCGTTAATTTAGCAAGTTGACAATATAAAACACAAATCCATAACTAAAAAATAATTGTATTATTGTGTGTTCAGTCAATGGCACACATGTTAACCTACCGTTTGGCGCATTTAAACTTCGGTTTAATCGATGTATCCCTTATTAATTTAGAAGTATGATAAAATAATGTAATTCAGTTCACGTAACAAATAAATTGGGGTACCGGTATTCAACATAATCGTCTTCATTAATTTAGTTGCCGTTTAGACGTATATATATATATATTCTGTTCTTCTCCTCATAGAACTGGTACAAGAAGAATAATACAAAAATTATTATTTAGGTAGAACTTGCGTTATTCAACTATTATTGATACAATATCGAATGAGTAAATTAATAAGTTAAATTAAAGTACCACTCTATGGAGATGTGTTTTATTTTGTCACAATGTTAAATGCTATCCAGAATCCCCCATCCCTACACTTACCCAGTTTTGTATAAACAAACACTTTGTATTTACGTTCAATTGCATATAGTTATTTTTCAACAACCAAAGCAAGAATTCCCTTTGTGGTGTTCATTCACCATTGGTTTCAGTTCCACTTCATGGGTGTCAAGTGACTGATTGTCCCATAGTGGAAACCGCTCACGACACATTGGAATCATTTACCATTGGTTAATGAGGTGGCAAACCAGTGCCTCTGCTACTGTATGGTGATGGGGTTGCAGCTCTTTAATACACTCCACATACCTAGGTAGCAGGTTGATAACAATGGCTCCGACATGTTGATTACCATTGCATGTAGAGTGTTGTTTATCTTATCATGCCAAGTTCGGTATTATTAACTATTATAACCTTGGGCAAGCCAAAACCATGACAAGATCGTGCTTTACTTGGTCAGTCTTAATTCATTCGATATTTATTTCGTACTCCGGCTATAAGCTAGAAAGGCTTTCAATATTTTGACAATTTATAATGAATGCGATAGCTCATTTTCAACCAAATGTTTAACGATTGAATACAGATTCAATTCAAAGTTCTTTTATTTTAGATTTGCTACAAATTGGTTTCTTGTATCTATCAATTTAATTTTCATTGAAATAAATTCGTCTGGATTGCAAAAAATCCCAAATATTGGTGTTAGTTCGTGTAGGCCATAGCTTCAATTATGGTGTCATTATTAATTTGAAACTCTTCTTACTTCCTTATCTTTATTCTGATGATACAACGTGCTTACATTTTCGAATTCAAAAATTCTAAATTCTTATAATTTGTGTGATATAATCATTAACAGTTCATAATAATTCTTTAATACAAACTAACAATTACGAAGACCAAATGTTTCATAATTTACGATAGGAATTGTGTCGAGTATATATTTTTGAAAAGTTTCCATGAAAACACAATATCATAGTGTTACTATGAATGGTTTTCTACTAATTATTTTGCGTAAACCACAGGTATAGTAGTAATTTTGTTACTTTATTCGGTGACTATATATGGTGCCCACTGAACATATGTCCCTCGAATATATCGCAGAAACTACCCAACAAACAGTGCGTGTGCAGGTTTGCTACTTTGAATGTTTAACAAATTGTTTGACAGTTCTGGTAAACTTCTTCCATAAATGTCAACACAAATTGTTTTTGTGGGGTCATCCATAAATGTAAACATTTAATTTTTGTGCGGTCTTACATACATGTTGACACGCATTTCGGTTTTTGAGGGGAGTTGGGTTGGGGTGAGGGAGAGAGGAGTGGAGGGGGGGGGGGGGTGTTGACGTCTGGTTCTCGTCTGTTTGTACTAAAATGACATAAAATAAAGACAAGCACAATTATACCTACGAACACCTGCATGCACAACGTTAATTAAAGTGGAGACTGGCGCATGGTTACTGTTGGTCAACATGACTTGCAAACAAGTACACATGTGACACAGAGGTAATGTTGTACCATGTCTGTTTAATGCGCACAAGTTCTCTAGTTTAGACAGAATGCTAGTGATATTTCAAGTAAACCATGTACCGGTATTTAAAACTATAGGATTATAGTTGTGCTGTCATTGTTATGGATTGTGAATTTCCAATGTTGTTGACTATGTATAATTTATTTTATCAGCCGCATGGAAGTGCTTCGTATTTACTTTGTTAGCGTTTTCATTGAATAATGTGTAAATTGAACAAACAATGTTTCGATTAATTTTTCATAATGGTATTTATAACATTTGCTGAAATGAACTCTATTCAGTGCTGCAAATTAAATTAAATTGTAGGAAATGTATTGGAACAGAAACAAAGTGGTATTTTATTTTATAATTATGGTTTTGTTAAACAAAATTATTAAACATAAATACTGAATAAGTAATACAATAATAAACATTTATAATTATTTTTATTTTTTTACAATGATTATCTATAGGCATAGATTTATTTAAATGTTCAAATTGAATGGAAGTCAACGCATTACAGTAATTTTATTTTGGTTGTTCATTTACATGTGATATTTAAATATTATTAACAATACATAAAATGTTATCTTCATCCACGGAAGGAAATTAGACAAAACAAAAAACAATGCGAAATTCTTCATTATTTACGTTCCACGGATTGTATTATTTTTGTATTTTACTGAAAATATTTAAACATTCGAAATATAGTGGTATGGTAAGCTAAATTACGATTATCGGTATAAACTTGTATACATATTACTTTGATGCAGATATGGTGGACCTAGAAAATAGTACATAGTATTTGGTAATTTTCTTTGTTTTGTTTCCAATGATTTTGAAAGCACACAAATACTTTAAATTTGGAGAACTTTTAATTATAAAATTGTAAATGAAACAAAAATGAGCAATGTTACTCGTGCTATATTTAAGATGGTGTCAGTGTCACAATTCATATTACAATCGATGTTTTGTGAACGTGCCCCCCCCCCCCCCCCTCAACCCGGTTATCGTGTGGTAGATTTTCATAATCGTTGTCCAGATCTGGACAACGAGCCTTCCCTTCTTTGATTTCACAGAGGAGCTGATTCGGTTTTATATTATTAATATTATTAATTATTTTTATTTTTATCTTTTTACGTGTGTAATACAGATAGATTTATTTTCATACAGTGAAAAATACTTTAACCAATACACAAGTGCTCGTGACCAATGCGATACTTATTTTCCATTTGAGACAGCAGACAAAAATATCTAGTGCAGCGACAGTAACAAGTACTAGGCTATCCCAATATTATCTATTCTATCTTCATTTTTTCAGTAGACATAGTTCAGTTCTTATAGAAGACATAATTTTGAAGGTTATATATATATATATATATATATACATATTAATACAACTTCTCACATTAATGCTTACCACTTAGATTATTAGTAAAGTAAGACAATGTAATTGGATACTTGCTTTGACCAAACGCAACCACAATTATTCTTAGATTGAGGAATACCAAATCAGTTGTTAAATCTTGACTACCTAGATAGCGCAAGTGAAATCTATTGTGTTGCTCGTAAAAGCAATGCGTCCTGATACGGGAATACGATGCGGAGCAAACACTTGCGAATAAATATGGCGTTGGTTCATACATAACCATTGCAACCCAAAACTTGGCAAACCATACAATAAGCTAGAAATAAAGCCTCCTTGCTATGAGATTTATTCCGATACAATGTGTATAGAGTTCTATCATAGGGTTTTGTTCTTCATGATTTAGAGCTGATTTATGTTATTATTGAGGCATAAATCGGGGGCATGGATTTATATTGAAATATATGTCGAATTTTATGGTCCAGTGGATACTTTTGGCTGTTGTGTTGTAGACGGCATATGTGAGAGTTAACATGTGATATAAACCGGTGTATTCGTAAGTTATGTAACAGGCTCCCGCTTCGGCCCACGGCTTTTCAGAGTACGGTCAGTCAGAGATGGGGGTAATATTTTTCACCGTTTGACTGTAGTCCGCGAAGGTTGCCAGTAAGTCAAACTTATGGCTGACAAGTGACCAAGCATTGCCAAGTTTAAACTGGGAGGGAAAATGCGTCTAGATACACGTTCTGGGTCCGATGCCAAAATCTCGACATTGGGAATAGGCCGGTCCGCAAGTCGATGGGCCATGTAAGGTTTTCTAGATTTAAGTAGAACAAAATTATTGTGTCAACTTTGTAGCAATTTTAAAACCCAAAATACTACTTGATGTTTTTTTTTTGTTATACCATCATAGTCATAAATTTAGTTCCATTTATTGTTTGGAGAATTCTTCTAAATGGCATTATCTTCTTAAATTGTTTTGCTTCTTTCGACCAAAAAGTGAAACTTTTTCATTGCATTGTGCCCTACACTGGCCTTAATTACAATAAAGTTAAGTAAGTACGAAGGATTGTCCACAAATAGCGATTTCTGTTCAACACAACCTAATCAGTTTTCACTTACTGACAAGTGTTTACAATCAAACTAAACACACTTATATCTCAATGTATACACATGTATCTATAATCAAACTAAACACACTTATATCTCAATGTATACACATGTATCTATAATCAAACTAAACACACTTATATCTCAATGTATACACACGTATCTATAATCAAACTTAACACACTTATATCTCAATGTATACACACGTATCTATAATCAAACTTAACACACTTATATCTCAATGTATACACACGTATCTATAATCAAACTTAACACACTTATATCTCAATGTATACACATGTATCTATAATCAAACTTAACACACTTATATCTCAATGTATACACACGTATCTATAATCAAACTTAACACACTTATATCTCAATGTATACACACGTATCTATAATCAAACTTAACACACTTATATCTCAATGTATACACACGTATCTATAATCAAACTTAACACACTTATATCTCAATGTATACACATGTATCTATAATCAAACTAAACACACTTATATCTCAATGTATACACATGTATCTATAATCAAACTAAACACACTTATATCTCAATGTATACACATGTATCTATAATCAAACTAAACACACTTATATCTCAATGTATACACATGTATCTATAATCAAACTAAACACACTTATATCTCAATGTATACACATGTATCTATAATCAAACTAAACACACTTATATCTCAAAGTATACACATGTATCTATAATCAAACTAAACACACTTATATCTCAATGTATACACATGTATCTATAATCAAACTAAACACACTTATATCTCAATGTATACACATGTATCTATAATCAAACTAAACACACTTATATCTCAATGTATACACACGTATCTATAATCAAACTTAACACACTTATATCTCAATGTATACACATGTATCTATAATCAAACTAAACACACTTATATCTCAATGTATACACACGTATCTATAATCAAACTAAACACACTTATATCTCAATGTATACACATGTATCTATAATCAAACTTAACACACTTATATCTCAATGTATACACATGTATCTATAATCAAACTAAACACACTTATATCTCAATGTATACACACGTATCTATAATCAAACTAAACACACTTATATCTCAATGTATACACATGTATCTATAATCAAACTAAACACACTTATATCTCAATGTATACACACGTATCTATAATCAAACTAAACACACTTATATCTCAATGTATACACATGTATCTATAATCAAACTAAACACACTTATATCTCAATGTATACACACGTATCTATAATCAAACTAAACACACTTATATCTCAATGTATACACATGTATCTATAATCAAACTAAACACACTTATATCTCAATGTATACACACGTATCTATAATCAAACTAAACACACTTATATCTCAATGTATATACATGTATCTATAATCAAACTAAACACACTTATATCTCAATGTATATACATGTATCTATAATCAAACTAAACACACTTATATCTCAATGTATACACACGTATCTATAATCAAACTAAACACACTTATATCTCAATGTATATACATGTATCTATAATCAAACTAAACACACTTATATCTCAATGTATATACATGTATCTATAATCAAACTAAACACACTTATATCTCAATGTATACACATGTATCTATAATCAAACTAAACACACTTATATCTCAATGTATACACACGTATCTATAATCAAACTAAACACACTTATATCTCAATGTATACACACGTATCTATAATCAAACTTAACACACTTATATCTCAATGTATACACATGTATCTATAATCAAACTAAACACACTTATATCTCAATGTATACACATGTATCTATAATCAAACTAAACACACTTATATCTCAATGTATACACACGTATCTATAATCAAACTAAACACACTTATATCTCAATGTATACACACGTATCTATAATCAAACTAAACACACTTATATCTCAATGTATACACATGTATCTATAATCAAACTAAACACACTTATATCTCAATGTATACACATGTATCTATAATCAAACTAAACACACTTATATCTCAATGTATACACACGTATCTATAATCAAACTAAACACACTTATATCTCAATGCATACACACGTATCTATAATCAAACTAAACACACTTATATCTCAATGTATACACATGTATCTATAATCAAACTTAACACACTTATATCTCAATGTATATACATGTATCTATAATCAAACTAAACACACTTATATCTCAATGTATACACACGTATCTATAATCAAACTTAACACACTTATATCTCAATGTATACACATGTATCTATAATCAAACTAAACACACTTATATCTCAATGTATACACATGTATCTATAATCAAACTAAACACACTTATATCTCAATGTATACACACGTATCTATAATCAAACTAAACACACTTATATCTCAATGTATACACACGTATCTATAATCAAACTAAACACACTTATATCTCAATGTATACACATGTATCTATAATCAAACTAAACACACTTATATCTCAATGTATACACATGTATCTATAATCAAACTAAACACACTTATATCTCAATGTATACACACGTATCTATAATCAAACTAAACACACTTATATCTCAATGTATACACATGTATCTATAATCAAACTTAACACACTTATATCTCAATGTATACACATGTATCTATAATCAAACTAAACACACTTATATCTCAATGTATACACATGTATCTATAATCAAACTAAACACACTTATATCTCAATGTATACACACGTATCTATAATCAAACTTAACACACTTATATCTCAATGTATACACATGTATCTATAATCAAACTAAACACACTTATATCTCAATGTATACACATGTATCTATAATCAAACTAAACACACTTATATCTCAATGTATACACACGTATCTATAATCAAACTAAACACACTTATATCTCAATGTATACACACGTATCTATAATCAAACTAAACACACTTATATCTCAATGTATACACATGTATCTATAATCAAACTAAACACACTTATATCTCAATGTATACACATGTATCTATAATCAAACTAAACACACTTATATCTCAATGTATACACACGTATCTATAATCAAACTAAACACACTTATATCTCAATGTATACACATGTATCTATAATCAAACTAAACACACTTATATCTCAATGTATACACACGTATCTATAATCAAACTAAACACACTTATATCTCAATGTATACACATGTATCTATAATCAAACTTAACACACTTATATCTCAATGTATACACATGTATCTATAATCAAACTAAACACACTTATATCTCAATGTATACACATGTATCTATAATCAAACTAAACACACTTATATCTCAATGTATACACACGTATCTATAATCAAACTAAACACACTTATATCTCAATGTATACACACGTATCTATAATCAAACTAAACACACTTATATCTCAATGTATACACATGTATCTATAATCAAACTAAACACACTTATATCTCAATGTATACACATGTATCTATAATCAAACTAAACACACTTATATCTCAATGTATACACACGTATCTATAATCAAACTAAACACACTTATATCTCAATGCATACACAACACACGTATCTAGAACATTTTTCATGGGATTTATTATTCGAGAGATTTATTGAAAATTAATAAAAAATAAAATTAAAATAAATAGAAAAGAAAAAAGTCAGTATAATCATATATTGTTAATTTGTTTAAACACATTTCACGAGAATACATTCAGATTACATACAAATACATACAGATACATACAGATATATACAGATTTGAGTTTAATTGGTGATACATTTAACAATATCGTCATCGATAGCGTTTACAATAAACCTATCAAGTATCAAACGATGACGCCAACTTGGGTTGAATCCGTGTATACACACCTTTAGTTAAAGTGCATGGAATAAACACAGTATTTGCGTGGCTTCGAACGGTGCGTACAGAATAGTGAAGAGCCACGCGTAAAGCATCCAGTTATATCCTCTGCCCACCGTCAAAGAGCCGCGCTGGGGGGGTGGGGGTTATTGGCAACGAGGTATTCAACAGAGGGTATTTATCAGGTCGTCCTCTTTAGACCCCAAACACGAAAGGTGACACACAGGGAAAATAAACGAATTCCTCTACCATAACGTTTACATGTTCAAGTGTGAGCTTGATGAAGGAAACAATACCGCAGGTAATACTTGATAGTCGTCGAGCCACACCTATAATCAACAAGTCTATGAGCCTGACGTGTTGAAATATACCTTTGTCAAACTAATACTGCAAACGGATTCCTGCGTAGACCCAATTGTAGTTATTTATTTATTTTATTTATTTATTTAATGTCTATACTTTTCAGTTACTGATTTACAGAGGAGGACCTTAAATAAAACTAGGCTATGCAAACAATTAATAATAATGAAATCATAAATAACAATAACAAAAAAATATAAGAAACTACTGTACCATAAAAAAAATCAAGAACAATAACAAATTATTGAGAAATTAAACAAAATAAGATCAAGTGGAAATACATTATATTAGATAATAAAAATAAAAGTATATAAATATGAAAGAACATGAAGGAGAACTATGTAGGTATCAAACTTTTTAGCATTAAGTTCCTGTTAATGTTCCATAACAACAATAAAAATAAACATAACATGTAAACTCAACTGTTGTATATACGAATATCTTGTATGCTTCAGTAAACTGAATATTGTATTTGAAAACTAATCTTGTTATCCTACGATATAAGAAAGCGTTATATTTATATGTAACATTTCAATACAGCTTACGAAACCACAGAGGACTGTGTTTTCACCTCTACAATTATGAGTACATTCTTGAGGTATGAATACGAAACAAATTGCACGCGGCTTTTTAAAATTTTAGTACACCCCAGTGCACTCAACATATTGTTATATTATGTAAAATGATATAAAACACATAATATTTTACAATTAGACGAAGTAAAAGAACACTTATTTTATCGTGCTATGGTTTGGTATTGCAAAATCGATACAAAATCTTTTTGCAATACATATGACAAGGTATTCGTGTCAGCATTAATATCGTCTTTACGTGTTAATCAGTCACTATACTAATCACTACTTTATTGAAAATAATTTCTTACATAAGTTATTATTAATGACAGAAAATGCCAACTAAATAGCTCCGAATTAATGGTCATAGTTCAATTTAACCAGTTGAAGGTATTTATGAACGATAATATTAGATGAGTTGAAATCAAAGCTGTTGCATTTTTTTTTTAATGATATAATGATATGATTTTTTTTAATGTTGATTGAACAAGTAGTTAATATTCGATAAACTAATAGCGATACTCAAGTAAGGAATTATAAAGTGACACTTTTGGAAATATGTAGCAATTAATTATTGTATCTATTTTGTTCATAATTTACACTTATAAATAAAATATATATGAGAACAATACTTTCATCCCGTTCTTAATACCTTCCGTGGAGTTTTCTTCCTATAAGAACTGAAAATGTTGATTACAATAACGATACAAATTAAAAGCCATCATGGTAAAGAGGGTTGCGTTATGGCATCGTATTTCTTAATTATTATTTGCAGCAGACATGGCTTTAAAAATGTTACCGGAATGTGAATGTATGCGAGAATAATGAGAGAACCTGCCAGATTTAATGTTTGTACGTGATAGCATTAACCCTCTTATAAGTTAATAAGCAGATAGTAATGTTTTTATGCTAGGAGCTAAAACCTTCTACAACGGAAGCAAAACCACGCTAATATACGAAGCTATACCAGATTATGAACATTGTAAACATTATTTAATTATTTAATGGCCGAGTAAGGAACATAGATGTGCCAAGTCATATTTACTATTTACTCGTGATATAGTAAAATTTAAACTTTACACTGTAACGCTATTAAATCTTATTTCGAACTGGATGCCATGGATAACACAAACTTTCTGAAAGTTTGGAAAAAGCTTATGGTAATGTACTAAGAGAAGCTTTATGTCTTAGGTTTTGCTGTTCACCAGATATAACCTTACCTGTACTTGCTTGACGTTTTATTTTAAAAATATTATTCAAATAAGTTTGTGTAGTAATTCTTTTTAGTGTTCTGCAAAACTTGTCTTTAAGTTGTTTTATAAATAATTACTGGTTGTGTAAAAGTGTTCTTGTACAAAATAGCAGTATTGTGTGTGAAATATGGAGGCCCATTACGTCTCAGGTGACACAATCAAGGGTAGTTGGACGGCCTTGGACTCTCGCACGTGTGTATAAGGTGAAGGTATCTAGGTAACGTACCTTTTTTAAATTTAGTTTTTTTGATAAAGGTTGACAAATATTGATATTATGTCTGCAAAAAGTGGTTTCAAAAAAATTGCACTTCTTTTTTACGTGTACCGATAGCTTCAAAAGTCTTTACGTTCAGTACTAACACCTCTAGACCATATTTGTCAAGTACACGAAAATGAAGTATGCTATAGGTGGCTATCTTAGGAATGATGGTATACAATTTTTAAACACTATTATGTGACCAGTTTTTTAATGAATTTTTTCGTGTCACGGTGAAAAGGCACTTGAGTATATTATGCTGTTTTACTATACCATAACTTAATTATGAAAATAGTGACTTGCAAGAAATAAAGTACTTATCATGCGCTCGAACCTTATCTTCCAAAAATGCTTGCAGTTACAAGCCTATGTCAAAGACTTTTCGAGTTTTACTGAAATACGTACACGGATGTAAAGCGCATCAGTTTGCTCGTGTCGCAGTCCAGCCGTTACTACTTTACGGGTCTAGACAGGTAATTTGCGCAAAGAAATTGTCTCCTTGTGCCCTAGCACCGCTAAACAGTAGTTGAGAACGCAAATGTACAGATGCAATCCAAGTATTGGAGGGAAACATGACACCAAGTGAGCGGAGTGGCGCATCGCCAGCCGTTACTTTGCGCTAACAAGAGTATCCGCTCGACTGAATTCAGAACGAAGCGCACGGAGGTCGGTGGGTGTTGCGGTAGTGGAGGGGAGGAGGGGTACACTTCATACGTCACACAAACACATTTGGAAGTAATTCCTAGCAAAAGTGTTTTTTCAGATGGGGTAGATTCACCATAAGCAGCGCATTCTCACAGCCTTTTAACTCGGTGCAATGACACTTGCCAGCACGTGGCTTTAACACTGAGGATACCTTTGACGGCACTGCCGATACATATATAATGATTCTTGTTGCTTGACGTCTCAATTATTGTATTCATGATATTCGAAATGATCAAAATAGGGATGATAGATGAAGATAAAAAAGAGATAGAGATACAAAAACCCATGCCTTATTCGGGATTCGAACCGACGTACGCATGAGCTACCACGGACTGCAATTTAATTGCCATAGTTTACAAATGAAATTGTCGTTGGATAAAGTGTGCGTGTTTGTTTGGCACTTGTTACAAAGATTTTTGAACTCATTTAAAACACGACCATAGAAGGGGGCTTTCAGATAACCATCGTAATAATATTATTTTCAAATAAACAACCAAACCATTATGTTTACCATAAAAATCGTACTTTTCTTCGTTACAAACATAAAAATAGATAATATCACATACCCTCAGTATTATTTTGTAAATTTATGCCATTTATAGCCTTGACAAGAAACGGAAGATTACTATGATGATCGTTGTGAAAAGTAAATAAGAGACATTGGGATAAGTATACAGAAACATGAAGAGATATCCGAGGAACGTAAACACAATGCGAACTAGATTTTTGGAGAATTTAGGCCATAGCCTATTTGGGGACACCTTTCATATATGCATAAAAGCTATAAGAACAGGTATATTTTAAAAGTTATAACTCATTAATATGGCATTTAAATTTTTAAAATTTGTTTTTGTGCATTAAATTAGAATAAAGTACTGGAGGAAGGTACTGGAATTGAATAAATGTCTGTTTTAAAGTGTTACACTTTCAATGAAGAAACTTTATCTATTATTTGGTGATCGTTTATAATATGCAATTAGCTACATTTTAATCAGACCGGCACCTCCACCAAAAACCACTTTATCAGTGTCGGCGCTGTACCAGTAAATCATACACATATTAAACAATACAAACACAAAGAATGTTATTTTGCTTATATATTATATGGTAATATATTTCTAGTTCACATAACTGTTTACTGAAGACGAAATACTGATAACATAATAAACAATGCAATACAATCGAAAAGATTTCCACCAAAAGGTTCCAATGAGGCTTGAATGGCTCCGAGACAGGGCATACAAATTGAATTCGGAATAATACTGGTTTATTTTCACCACACCCACGGCATTCCTCGTTTCAAATGTTGATGAGAACATTGCGTGCATTTCAGACATAACGGATATCTCCACCCTGTATTCTAATCAACTGAGGTGTTCTGTGTACAAATCTTACATTTTTGCACTGTTAAATAATGTGAAAAATCTTAAAGATAACTTGAATTTGGTTTGAATTATTACACAGAATTGTATTCTTCGGAGAATATAGTTATAGTGACCACCTTGATACGTAGACAAGCCAAATACATGCGGGTGGGTACATTAGCGTTTATTTAATTGGCAAGTTCTAAATTTGATGTTACTCTTTAATATATATAAGATATTGTTAAACTAATAAGTATTCAATTAATACACGAATTTAAAACAGAAGTAACAAATAAAAGAACGTAATATATACGAATGCACACAAAATCGTAATGTCAGAAACAGCGTGTGCTCTTCAACCAATGAAATCGGTACTTACGTCTCCGCATTAGTTCTATCACATAAAAAATGTGATGTTGAAATATCTGGTGAATCATATTGAAGACAAAATTTTGTTTAACCTATTCATACAGCTGTTATTTGCTGCTATTACACAACACTCGTTAACATAATCTAGTTGAACTAAATTATTACACACATCATTCTATAACTAGCTTTAAGATCAAGCGTACAAAGTACGAATCACATGGTTATGATTATAGGTACGTTGTGTTATTGAGTGTCGTACCTAAATGTGACATAGTAGTGAAGTGTAGTGAGCGTATTTTGTAAAATTCTGCTCAATAGAATTCTTTTGAATAAAACTAAGTACATTCTAAATTTGGTAATCAAAGCAAAAACTTCCTATAAACTATTTTCTTAATCTTAAACTACGTGTATCACACGTATTACCTATTGGTTGGCATCTGTATTGTAAAGCGAATACATAATATGACCATGTGGTTACATCATGAAAGTAACACTTTTTTCCAAAGACTGTTTGACAAATGCTCAGTGTTTTTGGTGGTCGCTTGGTAAAGAGCGGGTTGTGACGTGAGTTAAAGGGCGGCCAGGGGGGGTGAGGTTGGACAAGGGGAGACTGACCACAGCTGAAACTATGCACGTCGAGCCTGCAAGCCTTCAAAACGACGGTAAGCCAACCATGTTATGTGTGGCCTGTCTCAGGAATGGAACAAAAACCACAAATTCGTGGACATTCTGACAAAACAATGGAAAAGGAATAGAGGAATTTTCGTAATATGTGAATTTCTTCTTTGAATCGAAAGGTTCGAGAAATAATCACGTTCAAGTCAAACAGAATTCGTGACAGAAGGATGGTTTTTCACAGAACGATCTCTTATTCGTGCGCTAACAAGCGCATGAGAATGTCGGGCCTATTATTTGTTCTATTTGCTTTGCGTTCTTTGAGGGATGTTCTGCAGTCGAGTGTGAGCGAATGTAGACGTGTGTATGAAAGATGTATGGGGGTGTCTCACCGAGCTGTGTTTCATCTTGTAATACTGGGAAGACTACCGTGCGTGAGTTGTTGACTAGATGGCTATTTTGACTTATAGATAAAACAAGTAAATTTGAAATTGATGCATCCAGCCAAAGACATTGGAAAATGGGGTTCAGCAGAGTTGTACATTTTGTTAATAGGCTAAGTCCCAACCACAATTGACGGCATCGTAATTGTAATCAGGATCGCAATTTTAGAAATATGATTTACCATTGCAATCCATTACGATATTACGATTTTGTTGTGAACAGCGCCATAACAACCGAGTAAGTTCACTGTTTCAAGATTTTTGGATTACGATTACAATCCCGATGCCGTCAGTTGTGGTTGAGCTTTTGGAGTAAAAGGTATTTGTACCAAATAAATATAAAACCTGACATTATTCAAGACATCTATGTATATGTATGTGGGTGTTACCATTTTAGTAATGACTAAACCCGTGTGTTTTATAAAATGGATTCCTGGTAATGCTTAAATATTTTAAAAAGCACTGTTAATTATTAATCCGTACAAGAATCATACTGTTTTAAATATACAAAAAGTAGACAAGTACAACTTGAAAATAAAGCTGATGAATAATGAACTAACAAAGAAAACTAACATAACTGCCTCCGTGATGATATCAATGATAGCTCCTATTTGCGTTGGACAAGAAATGGAGTAAAATTATGGTGTTTCCATTATTGGTATTGCACGCAAAGAACAATAAATAATATCAAATCAATTACTGTTGTGCCTGTAAAATAAACGCATTTGATTTATGAATACAATATTACGATATGATCAAATATCGCAGACACAGATATAAAACAAGTTGTTGTATCTTGTGACTCTTCAATTTGAGTCTTCAAAATTGACATCATTTTCAAAACATGTTCAGCCATGTTCAGCCAAACTGTTCAGCCAGATGATTCAGGAAAGTGTCTTGTCGTCAAAGTCAAAGTTTTATTTCGTTGTATTGTTTTGTGTGTCATTACCAACTTAGATGCTAAAAATAATTCTCGGTATCATAATAATTCATCGTGTCCTATTATAACTTCCTTCTTTGATCTTTGGTTTCCTTTTGTGTATCTATCTTGACATTTGATACGTTTATGAACTTGTGACAAAAGAATATCAGGACTATCACTTAATTGTGAACATTGTCTCATAATTAAAATTTGTCGCCCGAAGGAACGAGAACCCTGACGAAGAGGCGGGGGAGGGGGGAGGGATTCGTATGTCTTGCGCTCACATCTGGAGTCGTCTCAACCCCTTCTCTGACACGCCCCCTTTCTTAACAAGTGTGTTCTGATTGGTTGTCTATTGGTTCTGTTCGGCGCATACACCTGGTGGGATACTGAGGAAACTTTATTGTCCGCATGGTATCGTCATTCGACACGAGAGGAGCAGCAGAGTAGTTGTGTTCACTCCAAACTCCACTCCTCGTACACGTAAGAACCATCTGACGACGTAACTATTTGAAGCGATGTGTCTGCTGTATATCTATTTTAATATTCATCCAAAAAGCTTGAGATTCTATACAAACTTGGAGAAACATGAAATTTTTAGTAATAAAGAATAATATTTTAAATCCAATTGAGTGACAATTATATTGTAGTATTCATGATAAATAAACAACGATGAGTTTAACGTTTTTCACAGGTTATCACTACGAAACAGACTGGCAATTTATATTATAGTATCAAAACATATGGATGAGTGTGTGGCTTGTTTTGAAACCAATCCTATTTCTATCATTATTATCAGTCTTTTCACCCCTAAATAATCCAGTACATCGCATATTTTGGAGTGTCTTTGGCAATTATTCGAATCTCACAACTGATTTATAATATTTAAAATATTATATATATAGTTCATATACATATATATATATATATATATATATATATATATATATATATATATATATATATATATATATATATATATATATATTATTTATTGTTATATTGTCTCGTAAATTAAAATAAAATAATTGAATGCATAGGCTCAATTATATAATGGAGTCATATTGAGAAAATTAAAAAAATATTATTATTAATTTTGAAGGTCAATAAACAACATTATGAACATAAACAAATAAGAATGTACTTCCGGTTAGTAACGTGTGAATGAATACACAACATTGTAATAAATGTAAATCATACATATTTCCTTTATTTAATATGTAAACTCATGTTACGATAGGTAATGTGTGCGTTCCTTAAGATGACTAACTAATGTAAATACATGTGTGTACTCTCGACGGAATACACCAGAACATGTATTTTACTTAATAGTTTAAAAACTTTTCATGCGGCTCGTCATAAACAATTGAAAAAGAGAAAGAAAGGGCGGGGGTGGGGCAAGTATCACCCATCTACGAATATCAGTAACTACTCAACGTTACGTATTCAGCCTTGATTATGAATACAATACAAGAAGATGGCCACATGAACATGATGAGAGTAAATGGATGTGAGAAATTCATTACAACATGTAGCCTATCTACAAATGTGTAGGCCCTTGAGCGAGGTGTGAAAATGATGTGTTTGGGTATGTCTTTGCTCAATCCAGTACTAAATTTCATTGAATGTCAATATAGTTCCAGATTTTTCATTTCGAAACTTTTTTTTATTTTAAAATCACATATTGTAATGGTGGTGTTTGGATTCATTGAGTAAATTATTTAACAGTCGCGTTTAATTGAAATTAAAATTATGGAAACGATTTTGCAATCATAGTGTTGTTTGTTAGTAATGTTCACAACTTTCTTCTTTGATGTTTTATTAAGAGAATAATTTACTTTTGCTAAGGCAATTTACTGTACCATACGGTACTTAAAAATTATTCATGATTCCCCTGGCTCAACTTTTACCTGGCGTAAGTAGCTGCATGAAATCCTAGACAGCATAAAATGAATAGTAAGACAATTATTTCACAAACAAGAAGTAACTGTGTATGTATGTAGAAGTATGCTGAGAAAAACAAGTGAAGTTGCATGCTGATCCGGAAAGATAGGGTTTAAACTAGCTTTGTAATTAATGTATGCGCATAATCTAGTTTGTAAGGAAAATAAAATATGAACTCATAAACATGATATCATAATGTTGATGTAGTTGCCATCATATACGTTTCAACGGTTCTCAAAGGAGATCATATTAAATTATTGCTAAGGTTGCAATTTTCTTTTTCGCACAAGCTTTATGTTTGCTATGTTACAAGCTTGATGAGCATCACAACATAATTACAAGATCACTTTCATCGTAAGATAATTTATTAGAGTGTGGTATCAGTAACGGTTTATAACGGTTTTAGAACATTTGCAATTTTTAATAGAGATGCCGAGAGATGCTATTACATTTTTTCATAGGAAAAAAATAAAAATTACTTTAATTTAATATACCAAAATACTGTTAGTAATAAACGAACACAATAAACGCAAACGTTTACATTTTTAGGTTGCAACGAATTGTGTCCCGTGCTAACGTCTAAAATCGCCACGTACAAACACTTTCGTTTATCATATTATGACGAATCTCTTTTAAATAGCACGACGCAAACACTTTGCATATGTTTGTACTTCATCTCAATGTTCATATTGCGACCCAACCGTATGAGCGACCCCGGGCTCAGGTGAATTAATCATTTACGTTGGACGGGGTAAAGTCGAGTGCTTTTCAACCAACAAGTGACAACCACTTTCATTGGGTAAGAAAGCCTTCGCTTTGTCTCAGTGCAGAAAATTAGCATAGACCATCGTTACGTCCTAATCCTGTAGACCAAGTAAAAGGAATGCCTGCTGTTTGAATAGAGATAGCTCAACGAGTCACCAAACTTTACGGGCATATTGTGAGCTGTTAAAGCTACGGAACGGAAAAACGAGATATAACCAAGGCTTTGTTATCGCACTCTTATCTTAATTAAACATCTGACAATTATTATTCTTTAAAGGGATTCTTGGTGCAGAGAATTTTGTTCTCGGTTTTTACCATGCTCATATTCCCGAGAAGATTTTTGTCGCTATTGCGGTAAAGGGGGAAGTTTTTATGTTTTAAAGTTGTGAATTGGCAAAATATCTTGAAAGTTTTTTCATCCAAATTTGCCACTTTGTTTAACACATCCCTACAGACGGCTGCAAGATTGCGTTATCTACATATGTTATGTAAGTAGGTTATATCCTATCCTCGCTTTTCAGTGAACCGTTTATTTGCCGAACCTCAAAGTGGAAATTGGTCACGTCATTTTATATTTAGTTATTTGGTGTGCCTTCTTGTGTTAAAGCTGCTCTTTATGCACAAATAGTATTATTTAACAATCATAATGCCATTTAAAACAACTGCACCCTTGCAAACACTTTCAAACAGTGGTAATAAATTCAACTTGTATAGTCGTATAGTATCTAAAAACAACAACACGAACTACAAAACTTTGTGAAATCTTAGTATCACTGATTAGTGGAAATGTTGTCTACACATACATTATAAATCGTATATATGATTGTAACTAAAAACATTAATTTGATCATTTCTGATGTGTTGAAATCATGTCAATTGTTCGCCTTTTTAAATAATTCAAATTAATAAACAATATAAACAATTATTTAATAATAATGTGCATGATGAGTGCGTAATAATAGTAAGTTAATAATTAGACATTATAGTATTTGTGAATGACTTTATACCTACTAATGCAAAGGATATCAGCAAATGATATCTCTGCACGAACTATGGGAGAATGCATGGAGTAGCGTTTCCAAACAAACTCCCACCAATAAAACTTAAACACAGTTTTATTGACATTCCTTAGTTATATCGAGGATGACAAACCTATTGAAAAACATTTGGCAAATTATAGATGCATTGTTCTATTACTTAGAAATGTTCGTACAGTTCTTCTCATGGTGATCTGAAGCATATCATCACTACAATTATAATATAACAGATCAAACAGGCACGTTGTTAAATTGGTTATTCACTTTTATTTAAAGTATGATCTTTGATCGTGTATTTTTCTGCCAGTGATTCCATTACAATTCTAAACAAAGAACATCGATTTATAATAAAAAACAAGTTTATCGAAGATGACTTTATTAGATTGGGAAGCCAAAGCCTGTATGACCACGTGCGTGTTGCCTCGGATCTATCCAGAGAATACACAAACATCTCCGCTCTCATGAATAACGTAATTGAAAGAATGTTTCGTAAGGATAATAAAACGTGTCCGCAGTTTCTCAATGGAAGAAATCCTTGAATCCACTGCTTGAGGCCTATTCTTAATTCCGTCCATGTCACACATATATTTTCTTTCGGTTTTGTTGCCCCATAAAGCCGATGTAAACAGGGCCGAGACTCGCCTACATTTGCTTATTCGGGTAATATTAGCAAAATGTTGTATTATCCAGTGGGCGGTCGGGGTTGTGTGGCCTTGAGATGGTGGCGCCGCTCTGTCGGCGTTTGTCTGCACTATGACCTCTGTCCGGCTAGCTCTTCACTCTCACTCACTTTATCTAAGTAACGCGACTTATTTATAGCGTCGCGGCGACTCGGCTTTCTCCGGCTTCTTAGCTTTCATCTTTCCACTAGCGTCTTCGTCTTAACAGTTAACATTTCTCTCACTCCCGTATACGTGTTTAAGGCGAACATAACTTGTGCTATGGAGGCCGCTTCGGAAAGCCTCTTAACATATAAAGTAGATCTGTAAAAATAAGCTCTTTGTTTCCACACGCATTTCCTGCTGTAAAGTGTGGATCACAAAAAGTTTACTGTATGAGGAGTGTTATGGTAGACATCTGGGATTCTTTGCTAAAAGGTTTTTAGTCAATCGAACAATAATCTTGTTTTTTCTGTTGATGGGCAACATTAGTTCTTCATCATTTTACAGTCGAATCCTAATTCAGATAAAAATTCAAAATCATTTAATAATTTAAATAATAGTAGCTAACCATATTTTACAAATACAAAATAAAACGCTTAATTCGTGCAATTTATCTCGAATAATTGTATGCAATTACTTTGTGATGACGATAGCGTTTTCGTTTGTACACTTCATAGTGCTCACAAACAAAACATGTGTAATTCAAAATGATCAAAATGTGAATTATTGAGTACCATGCAGCCAAGTTTATATGTTTATGGAACACTGCTGGTGCTCAATTATTGTTTTATTTATGACGTTAGATTTACAAATGGTTTATTTTTTATGCTCCACTGTTTTATATCCCTGAAACAAAAGCTGCTTTCCACGTATACAATAACCGTAAAGTGTTATCATTAATCTTTACGTTACACATTCAGTTTAGTACAGGGTGACAAAACTAGTATACTCTATATTGAAACTCGTATCGTAATAAATGATTTCAAAGTTTAAACTATAAAAAAGTACGAACAGATACAATGTGTTGCGACATATTCTGCAATGTAAATTACAGAGAATCACAAATAATTCCGCATTAACTCACGGCAATGTGTATTTAAAAAAAAACACAGTAGTTTTGAAATACTGTTCTATGAAGTATTAAACCTTGAGTTATCGTACAGGTTTCGTGCTATATGACTCGACCAATACTTTTCCTGCTCAATCAATAAATCATGTCTGTGTGTGTATTTAATATGTTCTGTCTAAATTCCATTCATTCATGTTTAGACGTCTGAACATATTAATTCCAGAACCTCTTGCACTGTCCGCACTTCTGTTGCCACTGGTCACAAGCAAACAGTGGCGACTTATAAGTACACATTTAAGTGGCTACAAAATATTATGAAGCTATACGATGTCTAGTTATCGTTATCGTGACTAACCAACTTTTTTTAATGTTCTGTATTTTTTACAAAAGTAACATAATATTTAGGGAAATTTCACTTGATCCACAAAGAACGATATAAATTCAGACATTAGTTTAAAGAAATCATCAACCCCTTCCATCTTTAATAAATACTTAATAAAATTTTATTAATCAGCATTTTTGTATTCCTTTTATATTTTCATTGATAATGATATTTAATTTTGATACATCAGTTTCCAGAATAAATCGGGACGGGTGTGGTTATTTCAGATATAAATTCAGTTAGCCATAAAACACCCATAGACTTTCATGGATCCATAGAACTGCCTGCACTACCCTCACTCGTTTAGCCGAACGAATGACGCTAGTAACGAGTGATGGGCAAATCACGTGTACGGACTACCTACCTGTAGAATCATGACGTAGCAAATCAACGCAGATTGCCTTCTTCTCATGTAGACCACGCAAAGTCAATAGGAATCATGCCCGGAATATAGACAAGCTAGAGTACTGTTATCCTAAATGTGTGTCTTACTCGTGTACATGGAACTTGCATATCGGCAACTGTTTCTATAGAAGCGTTTTATATGTTAACATATTCTTGTTGCAGTATGTTCTGAGCTAAACAACTTATTTAGTAAGCTTAACGAAAGAATAATACGGGGGGGGGGGGGGGTGTGTTTTAAATGCTTAATTGTCAACTAAATCAAGAAAGGAATATACCATGTTACAGTTTTAAAGGCAGCTTCGTTCTGTTTGAGGTAAAAATGACTTGCTTTGCTTTATGTTCGTATACAGTAAAAAATAACTAATAATAATAATAATAATAATAATATAAATTTTTTTATGGGATCAAACTAGAATACACATTTTGATAATCGGTTTGTTGTTGTTTTTATAAATAATTTTTACTTGTGGAATCCATAATGTTCATATTGTTTTATAATTAAAATTATTTTATTAAATATAATTAGTTTCCACTGGATTTGTTACAAAATGTGGCATTAGATCTCAAACCTGCAGTCAATTTATTTTAGTCTTCTATCCACTTTGAAACAAAACCTTTGTTTATTTCACAAATATATCATAAACACTCATTATGCAACACTTTATCCAGGTAAATTTAATTTAACTTTGAAGTAATTTAGTTAGAATTAAAGTAGGGATAAAGAAATTTAGTTTGTTTTCACATCAAGTTAGCTCACTTGTCAGTTATTTTAAAAAGTAGATGCTAACTGTAAAATAAAATTATGATTCCTGAAATCTTCAAAGTGAAGATTAGCTTTAGGTTTAACAAAGTGCGTTTTGTTCTGTGGTTTTAACTTTGTTGGTTGGTGAAAGGGATTTTTCCGAGTTGAGAACAGATATTCCCGGGTGTTAAGTAAAAAGGGACTACATTCATCTTGTTTTGAGTAATTACTCTTAAACAAGTATACACGAGATAAATAAAGTATCCTAGAATACGCACCTTTATTGTTAATTCAGTGGTGCTTTTAATGTCGACATACACTTTGCGTTGTAATTATTCACACGGTCCAAGTATATACACACAGCGTTTGGTGCAAATGGGATTTTCTAGTGGTTTTTCAGCTGTCGTAGTAATTTAAAAGAATAACAAACTAACGAGTATCTTGACTGCTTAAACACGTTTTATGTAATTATAAAGCAATTAACACGACCGATACGAGCCGCCTTTTGTAGAGAATAGAGGACCTCTTTCATGATCACGAAACAACGAGGCTTTATAGTCGGCCACAAAACAGCAGAAATAACGCACAGGAGGGCATAAACTTTGTTCTGTTACTTCTGTTACGCTGTACCTTAGAAGTGATGTTACCTCCCACCCACAAACTAGCTGGATAAAAGTTTATGTAGTGACTGAAGTATTGATGGTTCTCACGCACCTGAAAACTCTGCGGGTGGCGGCCATCTTGGTGGCTATCTTGGCGGCCATCTTGGCGGCCATCTTGGCGGCCATCTTGGCGGCCATCTTGGCGGCCATCTTGGCGGCCATCTTGGCGGCCATCTTGGTGGCCATCTTGGCGGCCATCTTGGCGGCCATCTTGGCGGCCATCTTGGCGGCCATCTTGGCGGCCATCTTGGCGGCCATCTTGGCGGCCATCTTGGCGGCCATCTTGGTGGCCATCTTGGTGGTATGTTTGAATGTGTGTCCATGGAAGGAAAATAAAAGCAAATTGCATTAAAGAAACAAAACACTTTATTTCATTCAGATTAGACGTGTTTATCTTCGCTTTGTGCTCGTAACATTCCTTTATCCTTCGAGATGACTTCGAAGTTATTCGTGGTAACGTCACTGTCCAAAGTCCTAACCTATTTTTCATTCCTCACGAGAACATGTTTTTCAATACTGTTTTTACAAAATCAACGTGAATAGAACTCTTTATTTCTCAACGACACACATTCGTGAGTCGCCGGTTTATGTACAAGTTTCTGTTTTTGACTATACCAATGTTTTAAATTTGTCAATTCTCGCTATCTATACCTACTGAAAGCAGCGCCGGCCGATCTAAATATTTTCCGGCATGTACAACAGCAGCGCACTATTAATGAGTTCCGAGAGTGCCAGAGTGGGGCTTCTCGTGTTACACATTCCGTTTGTTGTTTTATTGAGAGGGTTTGCATGCATGCAGGAGGATTTACCTGTTGAGTCACACGAGCTATCCGCTTTGTCGACAAACCTTTTGGACGCTCGGCAAGTAAAGGTAACAGTAGCAGTAACAGTAGAGCCAACGAGCTAAGCTATTCTAACGCGTCGACCGTACGAAATGAACCACCATGTTAAGCACTTGTGTTAGTATTGGGTGTTGTGTGTCGCTCTTCAGACGAAAACTTGTAAACAAACAAAACAGTGAAATCCCTATTCAAGTCGCACACAGAAACGTGCTGCGTTTGTTGAGGTCAGTAGCGGCGAAGCTTTACTCTGGTCAAAAAGCTAACAGCGCATTTAAACATGCAAATAAGCAAATGTACTGGCGAGTGTTTTGTTTTCCGTAACTAACTTAAAATTAATAATGTACAATTCCATTTGAGCATAATTTTCACAAAGACTTAGTATGCCACGAGTATTTCTAATTTATGTTAACGCTGTTAAAAGTCAAGGTGGTGTAGCGGTAGTATGCGAATTTGGGAGATCATGGATTCAGTTCCAACCACCACCAATCCTGACACAAAATTATGAACATTTTTTCTAAGAGCTCTTCACGCCAAACTTGTTAAACTCCGATCAGCCGATAATCAAAAACTTGCTACGGTCAAACTAGGCGACTTCCATACATTTTGAATGTAATGTTTGTTGAACTTAAAACCATGGTTACCAAACTGAGCTAACTAAATCGAAGCTTAAAGAAGTTCGTGACTTGGGACTTAAATCATAAAGAGTGAGTAATTTCATTACGAACTACAAACACTACTTGTCCATTACTTCTTATCTTCTATACTATGTCAATAGACGGAAGAGTGTGACATAATGACATTACACTCTAAATAATCATCCGTATATTGAATAGTGAGAGTCTCGATGTAATCTACTGTCATAAGATATCTCCTCAAAATGTGTTCCAGAATTTGTTTCGCTATCTCTGTTTCTTTGTTCTGAAAAATAAATTAAATTATTGTCACCTTGTTATAAAACATATTTGGTTTCTAATGACGCAGGTAAGGATGGGTGATAAGGATGAATGATAAGGATAGATGATAAGGATGGGTATTGTATTGTTCTGTTCTCACACACGACCGTTGGCAACGCGTCCGGTGCGAACAGATAACATTCATTCACTCGCTATCACTCGTTTGCGACACTACTACACACTTCGTAGGAGGTTTGATATCGATAAATTTATACAGTGCGTACAAAAGCACCCGTCAATATGTGTGAATTGTTTAGTTATATGAGGGCGTATTATTTCCAAAAGTGTGTCGAAAGAAGAGATAGACATCCGATAATATATTTTCTTATGATATTATAAAAGTTTCCAAATCGATCACTCTTTCACGGTTAGTGTAGAAAGGGTGAACCCAATGCTCTCTTTTTACCGGCTCATTAAGCAAACCAGCTGCTTCAGCCACACTAATAATATGTAACTGGTTATTAAACATGTCCACAGGTCGGCATTTCGATGAAGACTGACAAGTGTTAGTCAAACCCAACGGACCCGCAACAACGCAATGTGTAGTCTCGGACTCATTGTCCGTTGAAAACGGACCGTTGATAACGGTCCGTCAAAAACGCAATGTGTGGCCCTAGCCTTATAGGTAACAATTTATATACACACTCATTCTGTTAGACTCAACTTCGATCCCCGCCGCTGGCAATCATGACCTTGGTTGTGCTCAGCTAACCAATTGACTACCGTTTTCTAACTATCATAATAATATGTTATTTTACCTGAAGAGGAATACATTAATAATTGTATCATTTAAAAGCTAAGCCATTTTTAATAAGACGGCGATTCGATAAGTGTTGTGGAATCGACTTTTGTTTAAGTGTACTGTAACATAGAGTGTACACAAGAGAGTTCAGTGAGTGTCAGTTTCAAATCATTAATATATATTTTTAATTTTTTTTTAACAACTTTTATTTTACGCTGTGCGTTTTGTTAATATCCAGTGTAAACATATTTGTATGAATATAGCCGGTTATTTTATTTATTTATTCAGCAATAAAACTCATTTACAGAGAATAGTTAAATTTAGAATTACACCTTCCTCGTTTAAATGCAGCGTTAATGGGCACAGGATAGAGCAGGTCTGCCTATTGCTTGAGGTCACACAGAGCCTATGCCGTGTGAGTGTGACCTTAATATTAAGTATGTTGTTAAATATCAAACAATAAAATACAAATTTGACAACACCAAATCGAGATTCTTTTGTATTTGTTCCCGGCTTAGACGTCTAGTTTGGCAGGCGTATTCTAGTAACCCACGGTTCCTGAGACACAGGTTCGACTCCTGGCTTGGGAATGGATTACCATGTGACAATTATTACATATACAGTATTACCCAACGACATAATTAAATAAACCAATGGTTGGTAAATGAGGTCTTTACTACAGCAACTCGTTTGCACTAAACAGTAAACGTCATAAACTCATGTCATTGCAATTAAAACGAATATGTGAAGTGCTAAATACGTGCATAGCGGACACATTCAGCAGTAATATCGGAAAACAAAAGTGCAGAATCAAAGAAGGTTTTCGTCCAATCTTTGATTCATACATTGTCAGTGACTGTACATAACTATAGCACACACGTGCATAAATAGAACGTGTGACAGAAACTTTCAACCATGTTGAAAGTTCCGTTTCTCTACCAGCAAGTTGCGGCGTGTCGTGCTACGGTGGTAATATCCATCATGGAAATAATAAATAGGGCCATAAAAATAAACGACATTGTGAGTGGTCAATGCTCAAATATTTAACATGCGTCGCCTATGTTTCACAAACCCACGAATCAAATATTCAAATGATCCATATGTATATTGGTATTGGTGGTACACGAGACCAGTTTTGGCCTCGCCTGCCCTCGTTAGGGCAGCATTACTCACTAATCCATGCTACGCGCGCGAGCTTGCTGATTTTGCTTTGATAAGGCTATATTTATTTAGTTTTATTATTAATGCATTCAGGATAATTGGCTGTGTCGTGACGTGGGGGGGGGGGGGGGGGGGGGGGCTGGCGTGAGGCGACACTGATTGCAATGCAATCTTTCTGTTTGGCTCAGTAGTCTGAGTGAAAATTTATTTTTGTCAGCAGTTAATATGGGTCTTTTAGTTGGTTACGGTTTATCATTGTGCTCTACTTTAATGTCAAGACCATTGGACTAAGAGCGGCGGTTAAAATAACAGTCCTAGAAGAGCTACTTGTTATGTGTTTATTGATATAATTCTCGGTGTTGTTTTTGTTGTTCATAATCCATGTACCATAAAACATACCCATACATTAAATTGCTAGTTCTGGTGGTCTGGGGGTCAAAGTGCCGACCCGCCAAGTGGGAGGTCTTGGTTCGATTCCCAGTCGGGGATGTTTTTTTTATTTCTGAATTTCTCAATATTCTTACCTATACTCCCTCTATAATATGCCTACATTTATTTTTTTAAATGACATGATGATATAAACACGTTCACAGCAGACTTCCTGGTATTTTATGTAGATAATAATCACATACTATATAATATAATATCTTATACTATTGTATTGTGTTTTCAATTGCACAACAAAGCAGGTTTGAAGGCAAGTGTTTACACTGGAAGTGTGCAATACTCGTGTCACAATATATGTATCATAATATCAAGGTAGCGGTGTCGTAACTAAGTATTTATGACGTAAAGAGTTATAGGATTAATGAGTTTTCAGAACAAGCATGGAAACAGTGTGTTTTCGCCACGTTATGTGATTTTGTATAGGAGTAATTCCCTCGGGGTAATTTTCCCTAAAGGAATTGACATAATAAATTATCCGATAAATAGAGACGTCAAAGCTATACTTAAAGAAATACTCTTACCGAATGCCTACATTTGGTAGACATTAATAGGTACTGATAATATTTTTTTAATTGACATAGTTCTTGACATAATTTTTTTTTACTCGGGATAATAAATTAAGTACAATATTTTTGAACTATATTTCAATAAATTACCAATTAGGTTTATTTTAAAACAATATTAATTGAAAACATTATTAACCTCATCAATCATTCAGTGAGACAGTCGAAACCAACCCAATCGTTTATATTGAAATCTTCATCAGGTCTTTCCACATCAACTTGCCATGTTGGATACTTTAAATAAAAGTATATACTTCGTTTAATTTTTCATTGTACTAACTTAATCAACAATTTTATTTAACTTTTTTCCTTCTCTTTGTGATGTTACAAAATTCACATTTCGACCTTTTCTCCATCTCTCTTAGAAGCTATAAAACACCCGTATACTGGCAAAACCCAATAACACCCTTCTCTATTTACCACCTTGTTGCAATACTAGAACATAAAATGTATCTTCAATGTGTGCAACATTTTGCTAAACTGTCTTCGGAGACCAACGGAACCAACAATTAATAATAATAAAATCATAAATAACAATAACAACAAAATTACTGAACTTTACAAAATATAATCAAGAACAAGAAAAAATAATTGAGAAATGAAATAAAATCAAATAAAGTGGAAATTCAACATATTTTATTTAGTTCTGTTCAATGTGGTGCTTATATTTCTGTATGCAGCTTGTACTGTATGTTCAATTTGTTCTAGTAGAAAACAATTTCTGTTTCAAATAAAGATTAAATCAATCAACGTAACGAAATATGGCTCCCAGCTTTTTATTTGAAATACGCCTCGCCACTTCAACGTCTCTAGTAGTACACGAACATCAGCAGCGATACGTATTAGCTGTACTTGCAGCTATGTGCTGTAAGTAATGAAGAACTATTAGTACCACTGACAGGCGATAGAAGCGCACAGAACTGCTCAACGTTGCACTCAAGCGCGCTCAGAAACAGACGCTCATCTTATCGTATCGTCCTCGTTGTCGTTGTCGTTTTACTATACAGTTCTCTCTCCTAATAGAGCAGTGCGCTCTTTCTTTCACTTGCACATACAAGTAATCTATTTCTAAACAACATATCTCACGGTATCCGGACTTATACTATAATAAACAGGGGAGTGCACTCGAGATGACTGGGGGGGGGGGGGGGGGAGGGAGAGAGAGGGAGTTCTTCATCCTCCTACCAATTCAAAGCTCTAAAATTAATACTGTAATGTACAAGGGTAACATTGATAATAGAACTCACGAGACGTTCCGTTTAAAAGAGTCGTATTTTAAAAAATGTAGTAAATAGGGTGAGTGAGGGTTGTGTTTTTACATTTTCTTGCGATTTTTATTTACTGGTCTGCCGGTATCAATTATGTTCATAGTAACGTATGTTGCAGTGTTGCCTGATACTCAGATAGAAGACGATTATACAGACAGACAGTTAATCATTCAGTGAAATAATCGATAGAGGTGGCTCAGCGGTAGGACGCGAGACTCTAATTCGGGAGGTCGCCGGTTCGATTACCCCCCGCCCCCTACCCCCCCGGCAGTCCTGACTGAAGGTTTTTTCGATGTTTTCCTCAGTCGTAAAGGCGAATGCTGGGATTGAGTCCTACTAATAGTCCTCGGACACTTCTTCTTAACTACCCAAACACCATAGTAACCTAGTAAGTCACCTGAGAGGGGCACATCAGTTAAAGATGGTGCCCACCTTATATCAGGGACTCCTACGATAAATTATTATTATTATTCAGTGAATTATATGCAAGTCGTCAGTAACAAAACAGTCAGGGAATAGGATTTCTTATCAGCTTAAAGTATGATTCATTACTGGTAATAGATGTTTACGTTGGTATGTATTCAAAATATCGAAACAGTACAAGAAAATGAAAGAGACATTAGCTTAAATTCATAAGAATAACATGCAGGCGCCACGTTTAATTAAAACGAGGAAAACATAAATGAACGGAACCTTGCATTAGTGAAGCAGCAATAAATTAAGCTTGCAAGAAAAACGTGGAAGAAAACGCTGTTGTCACTAGTTGACATCGGAACAATTAAATCAACATTTGTTACTCTGTAGGGAGAGAAGATAGAGGAAGGGGTAAACGTTACAGCTTCAGCAACAGACCTTCCCGACGTTTTTCTAATATCTTCTTATCTCTCATTGTAAAAAGCATGATTCCTACCAGTTTAACAGTCTCGTTTAATTTTTAATTAAGTTCATTATATAAATTTTTATATTGTCATAAATTTTACAACTCTGGGCTTACACAGGAATTCGCACAAGCTAAAAACTAATCTAAATTGGATTTTAAATAGAATTGTCACGATTTTTGCCTCCAAATGAAAAGAAAAAGTGCCATTACGTTCTCAATTGTAACTTGCAATTTAACTGTGTTATTCTGTCGTTTGTTGATGCTAAAACTAAGGACCGGCCTTGTGAAAAGCGGTTTTAACGATTTTTTGTCCCTTCCGTATAAAAATCTTGTAAATTATTCATCGGCTAGGACATTATAACGGCTGTCACGATTAGATCGTGTCTATAGCTTGCAGTACAGTGGAGGGGTACAAGAGTTACTATGTTCGCCACAAATCATCTAGAGTCTTAGAAGCATACAACATTTTTCGGATAATATCCCTCGTTTTGTTTTGTGTTTTGCTATTCTATAAGTTATTGAAATTAGATGACATGAGGTGAGTTTTTATTTTTAAGACCCAACTCCGCGCTTTCATATACTCAAGATGGAATTTGCATTTTTGGCTGAAATGAAATTTTACATCAATTATTATTATGTTCTACGAAGTGTTTAGATTTTACTTCCTAATTGAAAAATATACGTACGAAACTCATTTGTATACTATTTCGAATGACCTGATTACGACATACACCACATTCTATTATAAAACATTAAAACTTGATTATGTATCTTGTGTATCAAAGTTAAATCCCAAGAGTAAAACAATTCACGTTTAAAAATGTTCCTGGCATTTTATCGAAAAGTAGACTTTTACAAACACTTTTATATGGAAAATGAAGTCGCGTATGAATACATGGCGAATTTAAGACGTGTATGTCCGTGAATATATTTACCCCTATTCTAACAAAACTAAAACAGGGAAAATAAATTTGGAGACAAGTTAAAATGAAAATACTTGTGGGTTCATTTTCTATTTTAAGCTGACACAATAAATCACCAAGAAATTCCGCAATGTGTGCTATATAGTTCCTAACCACTTACAATAATTATGTCTGTTGGTTCTCGGCCGAATATTCCCATTCTGTCAGCCACACTGCCACCACAGCATCCAGCTTCAAAGTATGGCACATCATAGCTGCAAACAGAATTGTGCCATAAATATCACAAAGCAAACTAGGTAAACACCGCAGCAACAACAACAACAACAGCAACGAACTCATAAACATGTAACAGAAAGTTTAGTAACGTAATTTAAGTTCTTTAAAGCTCGTATGCGCAGATAACGTGTGACCACCGCCCAGGAAAGAACTCGAATACAAGAAGTATAACCACAATAACAATGCGGGTATATAAGACATACGTTTCTCAAAAGAGCAGCCATTGCAATCGCTAAATTTCCCCATGTAGCCATTATGTTTAACGACCAGTTGTTCATTGTTCACTTTAGCGCGCAGTATCCAAACAACTAAACAACTGTATAAGCTTCATTGGGTGAGCAGAAAGTGTTGTTAGACTAATCCGTTATATCCACAAGTGCTGTGCACCTGACTGTCAAGTTGCGATGTGGGACTGCTCGACATTTATCCGGGGCTCTACTCCGCATGTTTGGAATCAGCTTAGGGATTATATTTATATCGGGTATGAGATCGTACATGGGATATTGTTCGCACAAACACAGTTATAAACAGATGCGTCTGAATTCAGTCTTCACATGGTGGGGGTGGGGGTGGGAGGGGGATACACAGTGACATTCAGCCCGGTTTAACTAGAGTTACTCACGAAATACGGGACAACGCCTTTATTTGAAACAAAGCTTGCACATAACACACACGTCGAAGCTATGTAACGATTGAATATTTGGGGCTGTTACAATCATCCATTATGACCAAGGATGGAAATCAACATTGATTAATCGATTATTAATCGTCTGTGCTGATTTTCGGATTAATTATTCGTCTAAAATTTGAATCGAAATTCTAATATGATAATAACACTAAAATAAAGTTAATAAAAATGGAAAAACTTTGCATTCATATTAGGCTCGTAATGTGATGTTTTGTGAGGTATTATCTATCTCAATAGATTGACAGTGACGATGGTTTGTATACCGAAGCCTCAATTCTCTTCACATTTGACAACGCAGGTGTGAATTCACACAATGAAATATTTTGTTAGTATACTCGCAGAGACTAAATCTATTTTATTAATTAATTTAAACAACTTTTGTATTTTCGACATCGAAATTTTGAAGTTCGATGTCGATATCGGAAAATTTTTGGTCTTGACTTGACATCGATTAGGTAATTACCTTCGATGTCGATGTTAGCTCTTATACGGCAACAATCGTATTTAGCAGGTTGATAATTATTAATACAATTCCCTCTTTAGATAATCCTTACTGTATACTACCAGTAATATGAGGACCGATACATATTTAGTCTGGATCTAACTTTTTTTCTCCTTGAAACTAAGCTTGTGAGTTTTGGATGGAACAACGAAAAACATAAAAGAAAACGAAGTTAGTCCCGGACTAAATATTTACCGAGCAGTTATAATGCCATGTCTTAGTCATTGATTTTGAGACACGGATTTTATTTTGATCTATTCTGTTTGAACATGGAAAGTGAATTCTTCAGTATACGTTTTATGTGGCAGTTTTTTTCTTAACCTACGGTAGACACATTTCACACATATAAGTAATTTAGTTTACATATTTGCAAAGAATTTCTCTCGAATGTATCGAAGTAACATTAACACCATCTCTTTCAGCTAATGGCAAAACGGGATTAATGTTGTTACAGAAATACCCACACGAACACGGAACAATAACTACCATATATAAATAGAAACACCAAATCAAGTGTTTCTTCTAAAGCTACGCTATCTTCCTCAGATGCGAGGGCACTGCATGAGTACCGGCCGTCACGTCTGAGGAAGGTAGCAGAGCGCCCGATATTTTTCTCTGGTAAACGGTTTTATTTATACCACCATGGTAATTGTTCACCGCCTACGAAAGTTGCAACTGGCTGCAAATTGCGCCCGGGTTACGGAATAGGGAGCGCCAATTTAAAACCGACTACAACCGTCTTGTTAAAAATATCTCCAGGTTGGTTGTATCATGGATATTGTTGTTTTGCATGTAATACATTCATAGATATAAGAAATGTTAATATAGCACAATAATAAAAATAAAATTACATAAAAAAATATATTTTTTTCATGTAATTTTATTTTATACTTTTTAGTCTTAAAGAATCTTGCAATTGAATATATATATATCGAATATCGATTAATTAATTATGATGGTTTAATTGATTATTTAGTAAATATGACAATTTATTCATGTATTGTCATTAAGAATACGTCTGTGTGAAAACTTTCAACTCGATTCGACGTTGGGAAGTGGGTGAAACATCGATTCCCATATAAAACAATTATTAATTATGATGAATTAATTGACTATTTTAAGTAAATATGATAATTGATACGTGTATTGTCATTAAGATTACGTCTGTGTGAAAACTTTCAGCTCAATTCGACGTTCGGAAGTGGGTTAAACATCGATTCCCATATAAAACATCAATTAGTTATGATGAATTAATTGAATATTTAGTAAATATGACAATTGATTCGTGTATTGTCATTCAAAATACGTCTGTGTGAAAACTTTTAACTCGATTTGACGTTGGGAAGTGGGTTAAACATCGATTCCCATATAAAACATCAATTAGTAAATTATGATAAATTAATTGATTATTTAGTTAATATGACAATTGATTCGTGTATTGTCATTAAGAATACGTCTGTGTGAAAACTTTCAACTCGATTTGACGTTGGGAAGTGGGTTGAACATCGATTTCCATGTAAAGCATTAATTAATTAATTATGATGAATTTATTGACAATTTAGTAAATATGACAGTTGATTCATGTATTGTCATCAGGATTACGTCTGTGTAAAAAATTTCAGCTTGATCGGACATCTAAAAGTAGGTGGAATATCGATTCAAAGATTCCGTCCAGACAAACAAGGCAAGTTAATATAAGCGTTGTAATAATTACGCAACAATATAGACTTTTGTAAGTAAAACGTGAAGAATGTTGATTGGAGGGGTTGAAATCCATGTGGCAAATGTGTTGCCACACACACTGTTTCACTATTGTAACAAGATGGAAGGCAAAACATCACTGGATGTTGAGGACTATTGGTGTATTTCACCAACACAATACCTACAAAACGTCAGTACACAAAACATTTCGCTGGCTTTCGTGTCACAGTAACACATTTCAGCTAGAAATTTGAAAACGCCTCCCTTGAAAACGCGTCCAATAAAATAAATTCGAATACGTATTCGAGATGGAGGGAGCAGAGAGAAAAGAGATAACATAATTTGTTTGCAGAAGTCGGTAATTCACCGTCGTCATTCGTTTAAGCGGGTAGCAAATGCGGGGAGGTCCTGACCCAACTCATCAGCATCCCAACCCCCAGAGATGGGGCTGCAGTCAATCTCGTATTGTGATCACGTACAAACATACTGAAACTACTAATTCCTAAACGAATCAATCGATAGCAGATCGCTCGCACCTCCCCCCACCCCCCCCCCCCCCCTGCATCCCATCCCAGCCATAGCTCACTGGCAATGCCGTCTGGTTGGGACATTAAATACGAAAAGTTACGGAGAATACAATAATCAAGGGGTAAATTGTACATATCAAATCCAGTTGTGTGAATGCTTGCGCATGAGCTCGAAAGTAGTGCAGGGTTTTGTATGAATGGATTTGAAAGCGGTCAGTTAGACGTCCGAGTGCAATATTTCATGCTATGATACCGCGATTGTGTCTTTATGGTGATACCCACAAATGCGATAGGTCTTCGCACTCTCCTCTAGGGTGGCTATATAGTACTAAAACTTAATTTAATAATAATCTTGAAAACACTACGCAATATTGAAAAAGTGCCGAAGTGCAATATCTGTAAATAGTTTCAAAAATTGAACTACCCCATGTATTATATTGATTGCTACTCAAAACTGAAACCGTAATGACTGCAATTACAATATTAAAGACGAGTAATATCTATGTACATGGACAGTATTTTTTGTCACGTCTTCACAGTTTTACAATATTGTAGAACTTCTACATCAACACATCAGGTTACTCCGAAGCTTTTGCTTATAAATAATAAATACATAGAGTTAACTTAGCAGGAGAAAGCGTAGCATTGTTTGGTATTATTGTGTTATTTGTTTTAAATAATATATACCCTGTGGATCATGCATAAATAATAAATTGACAATAACATCTTTATAATGCATGGACTTAGCATTTGTTTACCTTAACACAAGAATCATAAGGCTACTTTCATAAAGTAAAAACGTTCAAAAAGTAGTATATAAACAGAACAAAACAATATTGTTGTTCTTAAGTTAAAAGCAGTTTATAACAAACAAATCAAATCGTAAACAGAAAGCTCTTAAACTTGTGAAGCAAGTAACAAAAACATATTCAGGAATACTTTCTAAACATTATAAGTTCGTTTTCGGTTGGGAATTCGTTCCGAAATAAATATTTTATTATTTGTATCATACATTCTTGTTTTCTTATTCAAATGAATACCTCTCTTTGATGTGGGCCCAATGTAGAAAAGACAGTTTACGTTCACCGCTGTTGTAGGGCCTACGCGTTGCTGCTAAGCCGCAGTAAAATCCTATAGAAACTACAAATTACTGTCTCACTGCAATATACTAACTAAACTATGGAAACGCTCTGTGTGACGCTTTGATAAGCGTGAAATAGCACCCAATAATAACTATCAAATTATCTTATTCGTCATAGTGGGGTGATATTTAATAATAAACAATCTTTATTCAATCTCTGCAGCCAAAGCATTTGCCATAAGACACAATAACATACAATAACTTTTATCAAAACGAAATTCGAAACAAATTACACTTAATAAAACTTATATAAAAACTTAACAAAATAACGAATACAAATGGTGCCTAAATATAAAAATAGACCACCGTTATACGCATAGAACAATCGTATCAGTGAGACTGGATGGTTACGGGAACGATTTCCGAAATTTCTCGAAAACCCCGGGGATTGTGCCCCTAGCACCTATCATAAGAATCATTACTCTGATATCTTTCAGCTTGATAGCTTTACTCAAGTTAGGCTACGGTGGTTATTTGTTGTATTTGGTGAGGCGGGTTTTGTGAAACTTGACTTAGTGCGAGACGCTGTGAGCCGGACGTCTTTAAACGAGGGGTGCGGGGCGGCGAGGTCTATTTCCCACGCTCGTGAAATAGATACAAATTAATACTACAACAGTTGTATGTTAATTAACGTAGTAAGCTTTAAACATCGGGTACTGGCAACAGTACAACGTAGTACAATAGTACAAGAGTATGTTGTTACCTCATAATAATTTTATATTTTACATAAAGTTGGAAAACGTTATAGATTGTGAAAATTATAATGGAATCCATTATGTTGCGTGTTTGTTGCAAACTTGTTTTAATTATGTAGACTTAATTAATGGAAATGTTGTTATTTGCTCTGCAAAGCTAAATGTTTGCCAGACATTAGAAATATAATTTGAGGTGAGTAACCCGGAGCTCAAAATCCCATTTAGTTAATTATGTGTGTTCAATATTGTGATAACATATTTATTTGCGCTTGGTAAATAACGTGTGTTAAAACAGAGATACACCCACGAAAACACGCAGGCGTTATACTTAATTCTAGACGAACGTGTGTAAGAAAAGTGGCATCAATGCTCATTGAAATGGAAATGTAAGGTGAGACATTTATAATATTGAAAAAAAAACAATGTCAACAAGTAAACGTCTATAAACGATCCTTATTGTTTTGCCAAATACCAATTATTATTAAATGCGTCGATTGTGTTATTTGTTCATACACTATATTGATTTACCTATCAACAATTTCCTTTTTTCTTCACGCAGAAGACGTAGACATGGCATACAAATATTAGAATACTTAATATGACAAAAGAATACAACATCATTATTTGAGTGTTAAGTCTATGTTTGTCTATCTAAAAAAAATCCCTTTTCATGTTGTAAAGTTACATGGAAAAGAAAAGAAAACATGTCGATATTAATTTTTATACAGGATTTTATACACGTTAGTAAATTATGTAAATACAATGTTAGTAAAGTATTATAATGTGTGATCAAGTGGATCGTCATACTTTTTGTTACAACACAATAATACTGAATAAATTTTATTTTCTAGATTAGAGTTCGCAGATTTTCGTAAGGGCTTCCGGCGCTACTACACCAGAAAACAAAACGCGTTTGTAAATTATCCAGCTATACTATCAAAATGTATAGTTTTATCATTATTTTAAACATTCACTCAATGAGCAAGCAATGTTTTGTAAATATCTAATAGCCTGTTTATTTTATTGTTTCAGGTAAGGATATCCAGGACTGGACGCACACGTGTACAGGGTCTGTTTGTTCTTCTTGCACGTGGTGTAGTGTGAGTAGAGAATAAACCTACGCTCAATCTTACACATTGTTTCCCGCTGGCCATAAATAACACAGCGAAAGGCTCAGCGTTGTTATTGTAAGCATATTGTGTGCCAAATGGCCAGAAAAACAATTTAATAACGATAACACACGTCCACATCATCGCTCAGAAGGGCCCGAGACTTCTTATTAGTTGCCTTAGTGCAGGTGTTTCCTCTACAACGTGCTAGCAATAATGCACAACAATTGTGGTTTGTGACCAAAAGATTAACGGACACGGCGTGCATGTGCGGTAAGCTGCAGGAGGCTATATCTTCTACATTGTTTGCGGTCGCAATAATATTGCGCCACCATGTTTTTCGTTGTGGAACCATGTATCATTGGACCAGCGTTTATTAAAACCCTACTACTGTGAATTCCTTGTAAAGACCCCGACTATGTAGGCTTGTATAGTGATATTTAGAAACCAACGGTTGTATAGCTGCGTATTTCTTAGCTATTATTACAACTGTGTGTTGTGGTTTCATAAGGATTAATGCACATAATTTCACACTCGAATGTAGCCGCAGTGTATGCGGCGCTCAAAGGCGTTTGACTGTTGCTATGGCGTCTCTTGTATCCCTTGTGTTTGCATCTGTTGTGTATAGTGATGTGATGTGATGCCCACTAGGCTATGGAGCTAATGACATTTCATCGTCCCACGTTATAGTAGCTTCGCTGTCAACAGTTACTTACTTACTTGCAAAACAACGTGGCACAACAATAATTAACAATTTCGACTTACTTTGTGTATGCAGGTTTTGTAATCGTAATAGGGCTTCCATTCTCTTAAATGTTAACTAAACACTATAGACTATGACTTGTGCATATTCTAATTGAAAATTATTTAGTTCTAGTGGCTGGTATTGTTAGTTAACACACGCTGATAGAGTTAAGGTTTTAGAGTTAAACTAAACAACAATGTCGTAAATCGTAATGGTGATCTAAGACCCAGTTTTTTAAATACTGATTATGTTAACTAGACATAGGCAGTGTTTTCAATAGGCTTCTTCTAGCTGCCACACTACCTGAGCATTTAAATCTTCAAAGTCATGTAAGTAATGTTTCCGATCATTTTAAACCTTTCTCCGAGAGGTTGTACTGTTAATACAATTAAAAGTTATAACCCTAAATATATTAATAAGAAAATGTGTTGTTATTTTAATCACAACTACATGAAGAAATACTAAATAATATACAACTTGTGAGAGTTTTGACTATAGAAACTAAAACAATGTTATAATAGTATTCTTCTTAATGACTAATGCTATGTTAATATAAATAGTCAAGAAAATCTGTAATGGAATTACTTTTCACTCTGAGTATTTAAAGTAATGTGTACTGAATTACTTTTCATTTTGAGTCATTGAATTGTTTTCATTCCTTCTTGAAGAAAGTCACTGTAATCATAATTTAATTACTTTCCAAAAGTAATTGTTTCGTCTGCAATGCCAATGGAATACAAACACTCCCACTGTGGGCGCCTCAAATTAAAAGTGGAAGACTACGATTTTGAAGACAAGTGCGCACTAAGTGAGCACTGCTGCGACCAATGGAAAAAGCGATAAAATACCACCTTGGCTGTTCAATCGGTAACTTGTAGTAGATCGTGTTCCAGATGGTCTTAAACGGGTGCGTATGGATATTATAATCCTTGCATAATGTCAGTTATAACGCTTTTTAATACAATTTGCATACAAAATGGTCAATATAAGATAACTTATTCAGACAACGAATATATTATTAGTACAAGTTCTTAACACTATAAAAGGAGACAAATTTTGTCGGAATGGAAAAAAGCATAGCAATAAAAACAAAGGTTATATAACTTTTTTTATAAAACAAAATTCTGCCGTTTCATTAAGATTGCCTTCAAAGACATAAAATACCAATCATCCAAAAATGAAATAAGTACATTAAATTTAGTAAAAAAAAGAATTGAGGCATAAAGACCCCAATTAGGGAAACTATACAGACAACAACGACAGCACTAAAGAAGAACTGAAATATAATGTAGCGTCTGGGAGGTTATATCCCTTGGTTAGGGAGAAGAACTCTGCCATGTTTCTGAGGAAGAAGCTGCTTGTGGCAGTGCTTTAATTGGCTACATGTTATTCCTCCGTTGCCTGAGGCCGACTACGTCCCACAATTAACCCGTAGAAACCTTTGCCTCCGAGTCATACCTTTACTTTGATTCTACGCTCTTTATCTATACGAACTCACTCTTTGTCTTTCATTTTTTCAACTCTTCATGGAATAAAACAACGCGAATAATGGAGTAAAAAGATTCGCCCAGAGTGGAATTCGTAAAGACGTATCGCCACAACTTCAAGATTTTTGGTATGTTTGGCGTAACAAAGCCATTTTCTTACGCAAATATTTGACTGCTTTGGTCGAACACAGTTATTCTAAATATTACCAGTCACCTTAATATTCAGCCCGGGAGTAACTTGATATCTCCATGGTAACCACCAATCAGAAGCGTTGTTTCCATGGATAGGAGAAAACAAGTTAGCACCGGACTAAATATTTAGCGGGCTGTCATAATACCGGTCCTAAGTTTCTTGTCACAATCAAATTAAGAATCAAGAAGAAGATGAAGAGTAAAATACCGTCCATTTGCATTCTGAATCAAAAGATAAAATAAAATAGGATCACTAGGATGGACCTGTGAATTTACATTAAATATATGCCCTTAGATAATTTAGCTTTCCTCAAGAATTTATAATCGTTGTATTCATTAAAAAACCCTTCAGATCAAAAGAAAAGCTACTAAAGAATCATGAAAGTAGAACGAACACGCTAAATAATTACTTAATAACCAATCAGCCAGATCAATTTACTCTGTAACAACAGAAAATCATATTTTTTTGCAACAACGATTCGTTTTGTTCGTAATAATAAGTTAACACTGGGCATACAAGTCATCATTGTAGTCATAATTATTCCGGGGTAAAGGTTGAACAATCGAATGTGTAATTCTTAATAGCCATTGAATATCTTAGATTTTAAAGAAGTACTCTTCAAAATATAATTTTACTAGATGACCACAAACACGAACAGTTAGGACTGGAAAATCAATATAATGAATAATTGTTTGACACCTCTAAAGCTCTGGCTACTCGTTTATAAGGTATTGTTGTCCGTGTTGCTATTTGGTTATGTCTTTGACAGTCATTGTTTGCTACACAATGGGTCTCATGCACGGGCCTTATATACACACTGGGTCTTGGTGCTTATAAACAAATTTGGCTCCTACTATGGCCGCAACGCGCATTGTGTGAATACAACCAATACAACCTCCTACCTACAATATGTATTTAGTAAATATTTTTTTAGAAATTACTATTTTTGAATGCACACCATCTATACCCGATGTGATAACCATGGTGCAATTAGTGTATTTGAATAGTGTAAAGGAATGACAAAGGGTTATATCATTGTATTTTATTGTGATGTGTTTTATTTCATAACTTAGTACTTTATATCTGTATTGATATCGTCAAGCTGAAAACTAGTGATTGGGTATAAGGATAACAACAATGTAGCAAAATTAATTGTACAGGTGCATAAGAGAATTTAAAATGACAGTAGTGGAACTAAGTATTAGTAATATTAGTTATGTATCAAGAAATTAGATTACATTTGAAAAGTGGCAAAGTGAAGATAAATACATGTTTAGGCATATGATAGAGTGATTCTGAACGCTCGCCTTATAACTTGAGAAACCTCGGAACAACCTTTCGTCAGGATTGACGGTGACCGGCATCAAGCATATGAACTCCTGGATTAGAATCTACCGTTCTCCGCTGAGCCACTTCTGTCGGTAATAAAGACGTTTATTTACTACTTTCAAACAGTCAAAATAATTGTTACTTTATATGTTAATAAATAAATAATTAACAGTCTAAACTTACTAGCACTGGAGTAATCATGATAAACGTTTACTCTGGATAGGACTTGATCGCCTTTTAGTCGAATGGTTCTACGATGGCACATTGAGTACTTACAATAATCTTCCAACTAGGCTAATCGCGACTTACGAACTAAAATAGCACGGAAGGAGTTATGTGTACACGGATGCTTCTTAAAGCTCTTAAATAATAAATGTTTCCTGTATATTGCTCTATCTTTCATCCACTCTCTTTGGACTATAAAAGTCGGCAATAAGTGGCCTCTTAGCAGATGTCAGATAGTTTAATAAATGGCAAATATTTCCATTATTCCGTTGTATTTCCACCAATGACATTATTTGGAGTTATGTCTCAACACTACACGCGGTCTGTAAAAACAAATCAGGCCTCGTTTATATCACCTACTAAAGTGGAGTTTACAATAGTACAGCCACGCTCTCATGTATCGTGTGACGAGTAAAGCAACAGATAACATGGAGAGACGCCGAGGCAGTCTGGGAGTGAGTGAGTGAGTGAGTGAGTGAGTGAGTGAGTGAGTGAGTGAGTGAGTGAGTGAGTGAGTGAGTGAGTGAGTGAGTGAGTGAGTGAGTGAGTGAGTGAGTGAGTGAGTGAGTGAGTGAGTGAGTGAGTGAGTGAGTGAGTGAGTGAGTGAAATAAGTGTGGTAGGAGACAAATTACTCCCACCTAGGTTTACAATGATCACATATATGTGGTTGTTTTGTTCGTGCACTATTTCACTATTACGTTGTTTCAATCGATTATGTCCATTGAACTTGAAGAGATGCATAGGATTGTAAAAACCTAAATCTTGCTAAGTTGTATTTTGTCAAGCATTTTAGCAGAGAATTTTTGCCTAGCTTTAAAAAGCTTTGTTTTCAGTATTCATACACAAAAATATTCGCGTTATTCATACATATTAATTGATTATACTTTATTGCAGTACGCACATGCGTATTTTAGTAAACCAAAGCACTTATGAGCGCTCATACCCGCATGTTTTCACCCATAGACTTTACTTTGTTGCAAACAAGTATACATACGTAATAACAGTCGTTATTCTGACAGGAAAGACTGATTTATTTTATTATATTGACAGCTGTACAGCGGTTGATTCACTGATAGGTGATACCTTATCACAAAACACACTCAGCTTGACAAGAATTATCACCGTTATCCTCCAATGTGCGACTGTGCGCTGTGGTATGTGACAGACCACAGCCGAGCCTACTTGTCACCATTAGCATGACATACCCATGCATCCGTATTATTTTCAAACATAACTTATGTTTTAATCATAATATACGCGTGAAAGCGACAACCGAGGGAATTTCTGTTCATAGATATCATTGAGCTGATGGAAGTATTGTCTGAATTTAAATTTTATACGAGATGTGAAAGGTATATATTGTTTAAATTAATCTAGTGTGTCATTATGATTTGTTATTGTGTAACGTTTGTCAATATTTGTCTAAGTTGGACTGTTTTTTTCAAATGCAAATTAACAATAAACATTAGCGTAATTTGACATCGTTCTATAAACATTGAGTATGCTTACATTGTAAAGCAATATTTGACGTCCGCCAATAAGGAAGATTGTTTGTGTTGGTATAGCAAACTAAACATTAACCCTTAGAGTGCGGGCACTAAGAACCAGCTTACTGATATCCGGCGCGGGAAGACGGGGTTATTTTATTGAGGAAAACGGAACACTGGCAAGCTGGAACTTGCTTCTATTGCGCATAGTGATACTTGAAAACATGGTAACATTCAAGACGTAGTTTAGCGCTGGCAACCATCGCAGGTAAGCAGATTTCTTTGTGCGTGCACCCTTACGCAGTATATACTGTTTGTTCTAAATTCAAATTTGGTTGCACTCATTGATTCATATATATCTGACATATCGATCTTTGATTGGTTGTCGCTCACTCGTCGATGGTGTTTGGAGTCCACAAGATTGGTTTAGTCGCTTTAAATTACAGTCCCCTACTAAAAATCAGTCCTGTTACTGCTGAGTGGGTACAATCTAAATGTGAATTTATTTATTTTTATTTTATGCTGCTCTAATGTCAAAATTAGATGTGTTCGGTGGAGTGTGTATCAACAATACCAAGTGTTAAGGTTAACAATGTCTACTCTTACGCATGACTGATAGTGATGATGTGACTGATAGTAATGATGATGCAAATCAGTTTAGTTACTGAGTGGGTAGACTCTAAATGTGAATTTATTTTATTTATTTTATTTATTATGTCGGAGTTTAGTCCTATAATTTTATTTAAAATTATAACGAATTCATATTTTTATACTTGAAATTTTTAACCATGGACAAATTGTCTTATTATTTTAATGTTAGTAATTCTGTATCATGTTATTAATTATGATGCGGAATTTACTATTCATAATCGCATTATTCGCCACATAGTGTTTCTAGACCAGCTATAGAGCTGCAATGTTTGTTAATTACTAAACTAATAACGATGCGCCAAACGTGACTGTTCCTATTTGCTTATTATTTTCGAAATTATACTTAAATTAATTCGATTCGTCTCGCTAATAAGCAATCATATTAATCCATTGATTAGCCCACCACACGAAATATTGTTTCATACAAAATGTCATGTTTCGAAATAGTTTACTCTCACACTTGTGTGTGTACACTCGCCATATATGGACACTGGGCACCACATTATTACTCTTACCTACAACTGAATATGTGTTACAACATGTAGGTTCTGTTTCCTATTCAAAATAAGGTATGTCCCCAAACTAAGGGTTTGGTTTTAATAGTCAATACATTCGTGTGCGTTCTGTTACGTATATACATCAATGTTCTTCTCAATTTCACAACTTTGTAAACGTTTTTACCAAATTTGAACCCTACTTATTTGCTGTGCCGTGTTTGATTATAATATACTTTCAAAATAAAGTTAATTAAAACTGTTGTGAAAAAATTTACTTTTCAAAAGTTGAATGTTGACCTTTTAAACTTTGTGTTTTCTGTGGTTAAAGCAAACGATAATTTCTTCCTGGAATATGGGGTTAGCGAACGCTTGAGGGTCTTGACAAGTGACTTAAAACTTTCTTTACCCTTAGTATGAAATCCGACTTTAGCAAACGTGAAGAAGGGAACAATCCATGCTTACCCATCTTCACAGCATAGCCTTACGCATCCAATTATCGTTTTTTGGACTGGTAACAACTAATTTTTCATGTACAATTTATTTTCTTCCCTGTGGCCCAACTTTGATTTGATTTGATTATCAGTTACATTGACCTAGATCAATATAATATATCGTTTTTTTATTTTATTTTTATTTGAAGGTATTAGTTGAATTTTATGGCAAAAAATAAAATTATCTATTTACAATTAATATGATCCTGAATTTTACGTATGGTCTTTTCACCTCTTGCATTGAGACAAGTAAACCGAGATTAATGGCTTGTTTTGTGTAGAAGGTACGAGAGAAAATAGAAATTATGTTTGTTATTTATTATCTAATATTTTAATTCAATAAAAAAGATATAGGAATAATCATTAGCCACATTTCTGAATAACGAAACATAAAACATAAAATAATTACAGAACCCATTGGACTTATGCACAGTGTAGTTAGTAAGTTCTTAAAAATAGTCAACGTGCAGGCAACTGCATTCTTTTCAGACTCGTCAATGAAACTGTCAAACATGAGCTTGAATTGCAGTCAACACTGACTTATAAAAGTTTCTTGAGAATATGCCAAAACATTCATTTCGTCTACACGTTACTACTTCTTCTTTTTATAAAGTGCATCATTTTTGGGATTTCATTAGCAGGTAACATTTCAGTACACACGAATACTTACTTTTTCGAGGTATTGTTTGTGATTAATTACCTAATGAACATATTAAAAGGAAACATAAGAAATCTAAACTCCGACTAGAAATTAAGTCAGAACTTTTACTCTTTTGCCAGCTGCTGTCTTAACCACTGCACCGCTACGTAAAACGTCAAACGCTAGATTTCTACTTGGTAACACACAGGTTTGATTTCGCCCTCCAACAATCATGATTGAAGATATTTTTGTATTAATTCCAATAGTCCTGTATTACAGGACTATTGGAATGGGGCTACGGCACTCGCACATTCCTAACAACTATCCAAACACCCTAAAACGCAGTCAGTCACTTGAGAGTGATACGTCATGTAACACGTGCGTGAACCTTACAACAAGGAATCGTACAATAACAAATAATAATAATTATTATTTTTGTTGTATTCTGATTGTAAATTTTGTGTTCTTTTCATTACTGCACCAATTCTGCTACCTTTGAATTTGTGTTAACAAGACATTTTGTGTGATAGAAAAGTATGCAGATTTACGGTGCTATGACTCAACTCTGGGATAAGCAATATTGATGTATCAGAATTAATTACTAGAAAGGATTAGATTTTTTTAATGTTGGGTTTCCACGAAAATTCTTTCTCCCTAGTTAGTAATTCTTGGTTAATTCTACATTTTTCCCAACGTTAATGGTTTGTAATTTTGATATTTTAATTCTTTATAAACTGAAAAGTTAGAACTAGATTTTTATTTTATTCACTCGTAACGTACAGCATCTTGCCAGGGACTGTACCCCACCTAGTGAGCCACGTGGTCTGCGTGTATGCGCGACAAATCTGTTTTGCCTTGTTCTAACATTGTGTGGCTTGATCGCCTCAAATCAAAAGATTTGCAGGATATATTTGTATTTCTAAAATATTATATAAAACTAACCAACTATATCTATATCTACCTACATCTATATATACTTATGTCTAACTATATCTAACTATATCGAATTAAAAATCTAACCTGTGTTACCAAATTTAGTAGGTATCACCAATAATAAGATTAATCTAAATTACACCAAATTATTTAAGGTTAGGTTATTATTTCTTTTGGGAACCCCATGGCCATTAAAAAGAATGTTTTTCCCAACTGGGACTAAAACTCCGTATCATGAACTAACAAGGCCAGAAAACCCCGTGTAGTAATACATGTCTTTACGCTCTATATCTCAAACGGCTTAACGCATATTTAAGGAAGTTTTTTGACTGCGGTTCGAGGGGGCGGGGGTGTGGCAAGTAGGAGTTGTAGTGGTAGTTAAGAGGTTTATAGCAGTGAAGTGACATGGTTCGGTTACGTGTTTTTAAAGTTTGTACTTTTAGGGTGTACACGTACAACTTTCTAGATTACCAAACATTTATCTTATTCGGTTTAATTGTTATAGAATGAAAATAAAACGTTTTTGAGCCAATACAACGTTGCTGACAATCATAGAGATTGATGTACTAAACGTGCCATATGGATTGAATGCATCAGCGACCGACGGATATTTCAGACCTGGGCATATTTTGGTGGCACGAACACCAGGAAACGGGCGTCTCACGAGTTTTGTTTCATTGATTTGATTTGATTTAGAAAATGAATACGAGACAAATTTAGAAATATAACACGTGGGTATGAACTATTACATTTGGAGCTGCACTAAACAACTTCAGTGTTTAAATATTTTTAAATATTTATTTTCTGAATAGGAACAATATTTTTATTTAGAATTATTTTATTTATTTTATTTACATTGTATTATTTTAGCTCACAAGACAAAAGTTGTTAAATTTTAAATAAACCAAAACCAAAAACTTTGTTTTTTGAAGAAATAATTTGAATGGAAACACCAGACAATCAATAAAACTTCATAATCACAATTTTCATTCTTCGAGCTGACAATTATGTATAGACCTATACGCATTATGATCTTCTTTCTATGTAAGGTTATATATTCGGTATTCCTAACGTTTCCACGATTTGTAAATACGTATGTATAGTTTGTTTTTGTAATTATATCTTCATTTACACCATAAGGTAATTTTGATACGTTATACTTCTTGATTATCTACGTATACATAGTGGTGTTATTTTCTTCCAAATGTGTAGGGATAAATCGCCCTTTTTGTTGAATTTTCCAAGATTACACTTCCCGTATAATATGTTAGATAACGTGTTCCAGAACAGTACTGGCTGATATCTAAATACTCGGGTTTGTTTCATGGATTTTAAAATATTAATTATACTAAATAGTAAATCCGATCGAGCAACTTGATTTTTATGTTTTATCACTTAGGTTGAATTTGGTCTCGTTATTTTTTGTCGTACTTTTGGTCGTAGGTAGACATCTTCCATTGATGCCGAAGTCCATTGATGCTATTAGGTACTACGAACTTATTCGCACTTAGAAGCTGAAAATTAATGTTTTAACGAATATTATATTTTTCATTCGTTGTATACTATTAAAAAAACTAATCATGAACTATGTATTCACTGTTAGTTTAATAAATCATGTTGATTTATTATATAATTGGGTTTGGTTTACCATAGCAGATGCAAATATTTTAAAATAATTCAAAAATTCACGTCGTGTGTGTATTATGAAAATAAAGTTATGTTTATATTCAAATCTCATATTAAGATCATGATTAATGTCCTAGGGTGGTTCACATGTATCCTTTGTTTTGCACACATGCAGTAGTTTATTGAAAGCCACAACTATAACTATTGGTTTCATTCGCCAGTGTAACAACCACGTCCATCTTGAATGGTATAGATGGAATGGACTATGAAGTGCCTGGATTGTGTAAAACATATAGATAGACAAGAAGGCCTGGAAAGGCAAGCTGGATCATTTGACTTGAATGCTCAAATTGATCGAAAATAGAAACACACTTGTAAAGAAGTAAAATGCAAATTTTAGTGACGTTTCTTTAAAAGCTCCTAACTGAAAACTTCCATCTCATCATAAACGAATTGAGATATTGCAACATGAACGAGTGCGAAAAATAAAAATGGAAATACACCCATAAGTTATTCTCTGTAACAACTACTCTTTCACATTTGCATGACAGAAAGCAAAGATGTGTTGAAATAACGCTTTTGATACGTCAGACCGACCGTTGTAATCGAAGACACTGTGCCAATAGCAAAATTCTTCGTACGAGTTCGTAGCGCAAGAACTTTGTTGATAAAAAATTCATCCACATTGTCGTGGATATATATCTGCATTGCATCTTTGTGTTCATTGTGGGCTGAGTAACTGCGGTAGGTGCGGGCTGGCGAGTTCTTTGAATGTTCTTCTGTTTTCTCTAATCTATGCTGATGGTCCTACTTTATATGATCTTATTCTAGAGCGATTCGTGCGGGGTGACAAAGTCTAAGGATATTCTTCTGTTTTCTCTATAGTCTATGCTGACGGTCCTACTTGATATGGTCTTATTCTAGAGCGATAGGTGCGGGGTGGCGAGGTCTAAAAATATTATTCTATGTTATCTAGTCTATGGTGACGGTCCTAGTTTGGATGATGTTATCATCCAATGAAACAGTTATCGATCATGTATTTAGTGTGTGCGCTCAACTAACACATACCCAGATGTTAAATGCTAGCCCGGTTGTCTTGCTGTAAGAATATACACATGGTAAATTGGATATCTGGGTTAAATTTATATTATTCTTTGGACATTTGTTTTCTTGTGATTACACAATAGGGAACACGCGTATGAAAATTTAAATCGATTTTTAAATACCTTGTATCTCATTTAATAATTTTGTGTTTTTGAATTTTGAAAAACGGATCAGTCTACGCCTCAAAATAATTGGTTTAGTAACGATAAATAAAAGTGCGCGAAAAACGAGCAGCCGCCATGTAGAGTGGATTTGACGTCATGGTTTTGTACTGTGTACGCTCACCGCCTCAGCGATTGGTCTGTTACGCCACGTCTACAGAATCATTGCGTCACAGCCACCTGTACGCGTTTCAGATCCCCGAGCTTAAACTTCAATAAATGCGACCACATTAAACCTATTTAAAAAATTCTTTTTTACTTGGGACTTGCATTAATATACTTTTTGTATCTGATACTATTAAACTTAGTGTTTGGTTTAACCAAAAAAATCGTACGCGTATTGCCTATTCAAAACCGTTTATTTACGTTTAAATGAAAATGAAAAACAAAAATCCACAACAACTTCGTGGATGCTGTCGTCATAGATTAGTAAGGCTTGGCAAACTAAATGTCAGTATTTGAAAACGTCACCCGCTGATTGGCTCCGACTCACTTAGCTACGACGTTGGCATGCACAAGGTTGCCGTGGAACCATTTTACTCTTAATAGTTGCATGCGTAAGAACCGAGGCAAAAATGTGAGTTACTTTGCTTCAATATTGTTCTAGCTTCCATTTGTAAATAAATTTGCTTGATTTACGTCTATTGACAAGCTCTGTGTGTAGCATTTGTGCAATTCCACGACTAACATGACTTGCTTGAAGATTCGTTCAATGTTTAATGCTGTCCCTTGTAGCTAGTTGTTCTAATTTATATCCTAATTTCAACGCAAATACTAGAGTAACATACACTCGCGAAAGACATATTTTGTTTGCTTGTACATCCTTAAAATTATTGCAACAACTCTCGAGGGTCCCATGACTAGAGAATTGAATTCTCTGCTTTATTCTCTCTCTACTTAACTCCGGCGAATATTGTCTATTTTCTTAAATGGTTTTAATCTGCGAATGTTCTTGTCAAAGTTTGTCTCAAAAAGGAATACTTTCACAAGCAGATAATATTAACATTCTCTAGATTATTCTACCCTTGAGATATGCATTGAACAATATCAGACGTCTGCGTTTTGTTGCAAGGAATATTTATTACAAGATGCAGAAGATTTCTCGCGCATACATGAATAGCAATTAGAGAGAAACTAATTGTCACATTTATATATTGAAGCTCTTAATTAAAAGTTTATTTCAAATATTGACGAACACAACAATTAAAATAAGATCTATTTCATTTAAACCGTGCTTGCTCATTGACTTTCCTTTTTCAACAGTGGCGTGTTTGGTTTGTTAACGATGCCATTCGATTTTGCAAGAGATAATATGCGCGAGTGTATGTGATTGTATTTTGTTTGATGTGGTTATATATTTAGGCTTTGAATCATGTCTTTTCTCTCACTAGAAGTATTCTTTGAACAATAGCAAACAAAGCAAAAATACCCATCAAAAATAAAAACACATCATTGAGTTATCAACATCAGAAAATTTTGCAGTACAAGGAAATACATTTAGATACGTGTGTTTCAAAGAATTTTCTGTTGTGGACATTTCTTAAACCCATTGTGAATATAGAGAATACATGAATACAAGGCGTCTCGTTTATTCTTCCTGTGCTTATTGTCCTCAAAGTAGACAAAGGAAAGACACATGTGCCAGTCTCGTGAAAGCAGGACGAACAAGCACGGTGCAAGGTTTTGTGTATCTTGGTGTTTGGTAGAGCTGCGTCTCAACGAGGTAGGTTATGTTTCTCAAGAGTGGATAAAATGTCTTCTAATTAGACGCCTGAGTGCGCATGCGCGGGCGCCCCTGTGACTTATGACTGTAATCCACCCGGTGACGTCATCGGCTCATCTAACACTTGTACACACATCCTCAATCTAGGCCAGCCGAGCAGCAACCGACGGCTAATTTGTATTGTGTTTCAGAATACCACACACTACATTAAGTTTATTCGTTGCGCACAAAGACAGGTTAACCGTTTATTGGAATCGTGAGGAACATCCTACTGCAGGATGTACAGGTCTGGAATAAGACCTATTTGTTGGTTGCAAGAAAGAAAGAAAGAAAGAAAGAAAGAAAGAAAGAAAGAAAGAAAGAAAGAAAGAAAGAAAGAAAGAAAGAAAGAAAGAAAGAAAGAAAGAAAGAAAGAAAGAAAGAAAGAAAGAAAGAAAGAAAGAAAGAAAGAAAGAAAGAAAGAAAGAAAGAAAGAAAGAAAGAAAGAAAGAAAGAAAGAAAGAAAGAAAGAAAGAAAGAAAGAAAGAAAGAAAGAAAGAAAGAAGGAAAGAACGAATTTATATACAGTATTAATTTTGATTTTACACATGATACCCCTATAGAGGACTCAAAACTAACATAGATAGCGCTGCTAAGCAACCTCCTTTCAGCGCCATTGATGAATAATAACAATACAACAACAATGAAAATTGACAGCTAGACCACTCCTAATAGAAGTTTATTTTCTTGCCACCAGAATGCGTCTAGTGTATTTTGAGTGCTCTATGAGACAGCTCGAGGTGAACAAAAAATGTTTATATTTTATCATATTATCATAATTATTATATGTATGTACAAATATTGGTTTTATGCTAGGAAGAAAGAGTTCTCTACGTTTGTGACAGTATATATAAATTGTATCCTTATCTTCAAAAACCAATATAAGAATTTTAAAGTTGTGAAAGAAACTGTTTCATTTATTTCTACTTACAACGGTTCATACCCACTGAAACGTCAAATAAGGCTATGGTAATACACTATTTTATTACCCGTCTTTTTTTTTAAAAGAAGGCACAAAAAACAAATTGAAGGTTATATTTTTTAAAATATTATTACAATATAGAACCAATCGTTTTTAATTTGTTTGAGCTAGTATGGTACTTTTAAGTTAAAAACTAAAAAAAAAAAACTGGTTCATTTATCAATTGTAATCCGTTCAATTATATAAAAAAAACGAATGTCATGTCCTATTTTTTACAGCTATATTGCAACAAATGTTCATCGTAAAAACTTTTAACAAAATATGAAATTAAAATCTTTTTATTTTCAAACCCCGTTACAATTATTTAGTAGAAGATACAAAGAAAACACGAATATAGTCTGTATTCTAAATCTCTCTCCAGTGTCTCGACCTAACGCATCTCCAAGAAGGTTGAAGCATGTTAACACCAGCGGTAAGTCTAACGTCTAAAGCGATGGATGGTGTGTTCGCATCAGGGAACCTTATTTCACACTCTTCTAGTTCGAACAATTACAACACTGTGACTGTGGTTGTGCACTCTTGATATTCGAGTTGTTGACGGAAGCGCTAATGAATCCAACTGTCTGGAACATAGAAGTGGCTTTTGCAGAATGGGACGATGTTGAAAAAGATTCAAAATTACTTTAATGAGAAACGATGTAAATAGAAAGTGTTTTCAGGTTGGAAAACGCATTTGTTTACGAATATGTATTACATTCATTATTTATTATGTTTATGTTTAATTATTGGACTTTAACACTCTGTTCTAAATAATATTTGTAATGTTATTATTTCGATCGACAAAATACTGTGTGATATTAAATATATTATTGCTACACAGAACAACAATCACAGACAAATTGAAAGAAAAATTCAATAATAACAAAATGACAAAGAGAATAGCATTTCCACACACAGCAATTATCATTAGCGACTAAGATGAAAAATTGGTGGTAAATATTTTATTTTACGAATTATGTGTGCGATAAAGTTTGTACAAAACTATCTCTTCAACAAATTTTGGTACAAACCTGTTTCGTTAACTGGTGCAAAATGTTCTTTTTATATTGGCGGACGAATAAATTCGTGCATCAAAATTACTGTTGAAGATAAAACATTTTCACAATTTTATCTTCATTAACACAGGTTTGTTAAAAAGTAATGTAAAGATACAAATCTTAGCACTTTCATCTTGTAAGCTAATAATAGTTTTCTATAACGTAATGTTAAACGTAGTATTGAGGGGTTGCCTTACAGCAAAACTGTATTATTTTAATTTATGAACATTGCATGGGTACCCATTTGTCGTTAAATTTCACGTCTTGTTTCATGGATCTATTACTAAACAATAAACATAAAATGTCGTTTGAATAGATTCAAACATGAATAATATCACATAATACTATATATCACATAAGTACGTATGACACAAATATAACGATACACACATTGTACAGTCATGTGTATAGGTTTTAGAACGGTTTCCTATGTTTCATTAAATGTGTGTACTACACGAATCAATATAAAATTGTATTGCAATCAGAATTATATTTTCTGAATTGTTCTGGCTTAACTACATCAATCATGTTTCAGTTCTAGAGTAGAGCTCTCATAAACTTAGTTTTTCGAGAACATTTAAATATTTTTCTAATTTAAAATACTATTTTATCATATTTTTTTCTAATGCAAAGGCGAATGAATATATACGTAGAACGTTTGGATTCAAGCTACATTTTTCAAAACAATAATGAAAATTGCCGCCATTTCGCAATCCATGACTTCAACCAATGTAACTCCCAGAAAAAGAAAGAAAGCAAACGAACAAATTACTTTCTTCGCATTCATTATGCCCCGTTTGTAACCAAGAGGAGTTTGCGATCCCTACGGTGTTGCCAATGTTGGCGGTATCAATTTGCCGGGATTTATCAGACTGCTCTGTCTGTGGGCGCGCGCCGCTTGCCAATTGCCCGACTAATTGTCTCTCCTTGGACTGTCTCGGGGAGTACGAGAAGTCTCGGGAAGTACGAGAGGCGACTTAAGATTGATCGAGGGAGCAACAAAACGATTAACGGGGAGTTAACAAGAGATTTCCTTGATGCTCTGGATGCAGCAATGATGATGTTGCGGCGAGAGGGTATTGTGTGGGAATAGAAGGGGTTGCTCATCGATGTCTTGATTCAAGCTGGGGTTTTCTTATTTCTATCATATAATATCAAAGAAACTATTTATCTTACATAACTGGCTCGTTGGCTCACTGGTCTCTGCTTCCAATGCAGAAGGTTTCAAAACCCGTTTCAAAAAAAAACTTTTTTAACTTCTTATATAGATTCCATTTCATCACATCTTGTCTTAAGAATAAGTAAATGGTGACTTTAAAGCCGTCCTAGCAACAAAGTAATCACTAAAATCAAAGTTTTTCTGAATCGACCTTGTTGATTCTGGCATTTGTCTGCAGGTGTTTGCCCTGTCCAATCACTGACTCACAAATTTCATATTTAAAATATCGATCTTTGATTGGTTATCGCTCACTCGTCGATGGTCTTCGGAGCTTACAGGGTTGGCTAAGTCGCTTTAATTTTAAGTCCCCTACTATAAAATCTTCGTTGGAGGTTTAAATTTAGATAAATGATTATCGAACACAGAACAAATACGAAGTTAAATCACTTTACCACCGTACATTTCCTAGTGGAACTACACATTTCGAAATCACTACGAATTGGTTTTCCAGGCAATATTCAAAAATAATAAGTAATAAGTATGTAGTATTAGTTGGTATTAGTAGTAATAATAATAATAACAAATAATATTTACATAATAATATAAAAAATATATAACATAATAAAAAAATACCCAAAAATAAATAATACCAATATCATATTCACATGTGTAAATTAGGAGTTAAGAGTTTTCTACTGCTCTTAGTAATTCGACAAACTTAAATTGAAAATAATATTTTGTATTTGAGGAATAAACAACATATTTTCATGAAAAGTTTAAATTTTTAAAATAACTAAAAACATTTTAATAATGCAATGATAATAAAGCTGGTTTACTTACTTAAAATTCTAAAACAGATTTTATTTAGCATTATTCAGTACACGTTTAGCTACTTCAATTCACACATCCGAAAGAACTTCGTTGATATTTCCCATATTATGCATGTTTGAGAGGACGAAGACCTAAAGTCATCTGCTGCAATCAAGACTCATCGGACTAGTTAAGAGAATGTAAGGGAGTGTGGCTAACTATTCTCCTTAAGGGCATAAGCGCCTTCTTAGCTCGGACTACAGCTTTATGATAGGGAACTAATACAGGCAAAGATTAGACCCTCGTTAGGAATTAATAGAGAGCCCTTGGTCCCATTGGAGCTTAGGAAGTAAAAGGGTAGTGGCCAGTATCGGCTTCCCTACATTGTTGTCATTACATTATTCATTGTTGACTGCTTTACGGTTTTGACGAAAATGATAAAAAAATTAAATGTGTGCGACTGTGGCGATCAAAGTAATTGAAATTGTATCCCAAGAGATTATATGCATAGCATGTGTAACACGTCGTATTTCACACAAACTCTCGCATCTAATTTGTAAAAGTCTACAATAAAATGTGTTCTTATTCCTGTATTTGAATAAATAACATGTTTTAATAACATCTGACGTATTTAAAGAGCAGCGCGTATTATTGTGTACGAAGAATACAGGAAAACATGAGCCTTAGGTTCGTACTGCTTACAGCATAAGTCAAGATACAACAGAAATATTTATTTATTTTATGTTCCGAAAGTGTAATGAGAACGGTTTGAAGAGTCTACTTTGTGTATTTTGAATGAATAAATTGGTCTTCTTTGAGGGTATGTTTATATTCGATTCCAGTGAAACTTGTATTTTTATTCTTTGTCACTTAGGTTATCATCAATTGATTGTGTGTTACAATTTACATTTGACGTCGAAATAATCCAAAACATCCATCATTTTTGTTATTCTTGGAGAAAGTATTTTACTTGCAAAAAACTGACGACTTTTATTCACTTTCGATTAGTCGGAACGAGATATATCTGAACATCTCTCAGCCATCTACATCATGCTCATCCCTCAACGTTGGCAAGCTATATAGCGTGTCATTTAATTATAAAGAATTGTTGTTGATGTGCATATTATTCATATAAGCGCGGCATTTGCATATTATTCAGCACAAATTATTCCTTATTAATTCAGTATGTGGTTTAATGTTTATGCCCATCTAGATTTAAATAAATTATTCTCTTTTTCAGTGATGTTGGGTCTTGTATATAAGTGAGCATTCGCCGCGTTGAATTCAGCGTAACACATTTCAATTTCCTGTAGTGGAAAGTTCTATCGTTTACTCAGGCTGGGCCCATGCATATTTTAGTAAGGCTTTCTTGTGCGATAGGGCTGTTAAGTAGGCCGCGCGTATTCATCCCACTCCCTTTGTGTGCCCCTCCCGTGAAGATCAATGCTCTGGATAATTAACACACAGATAAGCAAGAGAAAATTAAATCATTAATTATGCAGTTTTCTAGTACTGGCTTTTTGTTCCTAGCCAAAGATAATTATTACTTTGATATTACGCTTTGTATTGTTTGGTAGAATTTTACCATGCAGTAAAATATTCAGTTGTTAGCAGACAAGAATTTCCATGTCGGTATTCTCCCAAGGAAGTGGGGTAGGCTGCGTCTTGTAACACATTCACATTCAGCCAGGCTGCCCAAAGAGCCAATTGCCTCGTGTGACAGATGACTTCCCTGGGAATTTATCTTGTGGTGTAGCCGCGGCCTCACACCCCACTACCCAAATTGAGAAGAGAGAAATAAAAAAATAACTGCGATCGTGTGCGATGGGCTAAGAGCAAGAGGATCCAACTGACGCCGACACCAGCGCATCGCCAATAATATCGCTTATTTAGCATAAACCCATTTGCAGCCACGTTCGGAGGATTAAAGGCAGGCATGCGGGTACACGTAGATCAGATGAGGACCACAACAACGGTACAACTTATCTGTCATATCCACTGCATACATACGCTGTCAGCTCATTCATTGTAAGTTATTAGAATGGAATAACGTGATAACTATATTGTGTATAACTATTCATGTACAGAGTGATTAAATAACAAGCTCAACGAGCGATGCAGGTTTCAACAAAAACCACCAACTGGTATCAACTGGTATGTTTCATATAAATATTTTTTTCTAAATATGAAATAACATTAACTGACAGTTATTGTACCTTGAAATAGTTTACATTTTTTAATATAATATTGGCTGTGATAGTGAGTTAGAGTTATGTATGTTCATTAGCGTTAGCTATGCTCTGACCTTCATTTTACTAAGATTTTGAAAATGATCAAGTAGTTTCGCTACGTGAATTTTATTGTTCACTCTGCTAGTTTAATCAGTGGCATTTACGGTGACCCACACACAGTGGATATATTCAACAGGTTTTGTTGCCGGTAAGAAGTTTCTTGTAACTGTTATATGTACTAGTCAAACTCTGAAGAAGAAGCAAAGCTATTTATAAACAACTTGTATATATCGTTATCGTTAAAAATGTATATTTATCTTAACGCCAAGCAAATGCGTACACACAACAAAGCGCATATGAAGTTTTTACAATAGAGCAAGTAAGATTTACAAGACACTTTACTTTGTTATCTGTGTTACTGTTCAGTGGTATTGGAGACACAGACTAGATATTTATATGTATAGACTTGGGGAAAGTGACAGTGCATTTAAAATTACACGAAACACTATATGTTTATGGTACCAATCTTTGCCACTTTCAGTTATATCCTGCAACGAACCATTTGTTGCCATTTTATTGTTTTTACTCCCACATTTTTCAACTGTTTTACATTCTAAATTGTTTATGTAGGCAATTGTTTTTATGTTGCCATTTCAAGTTCATGTAGTGTTATATTTATTGCATTACGATGATACATTTTGTTAAATTACTAATACGTAATTATAATAATGTCCTACTTAATTTCAATCATGTGGTTACGCTAATTGATATTATTATCATACATTTCTTATAAATGCTAACGTAAAAAGTTGTGTAAGGCTCGTAAAACTTACTGTGAGCGAGAAAGTTGTGTAGATAAGAGAACACTAGCAACTGTATTAGTCGGGCGTCGAGGTAGGGGTATAATGGAAGGAAACAAAAGGGCACAAGGGGTTATAATTTCAAACTTTTTTAAAGTAACCTTAATAAAAGAATCGAAATAGGGGACACGAGAAAATAAAGATGCGGGTCTAGCTTATTAGAAAATATATTCGAGTTTCTAAATATATATAGATAAATAAAATATATCGTGGTGGTTAGCGAGTAGTGTTGTTGTGATCGCAGATTCAAGTCTATTGGTGTGCACTCTGAGGATGGAAAAATATTTGTACCGAAACATCGGGCAGTGCTAGGTAAGTCCAACAACAACACTACCCTTTAGTCGCTGGCTATTCGTAAACAAAAATAAAATAATACAACGATAACTTCACACACACTCACGCATATCTGTTGATGACTGTGATTTCAACGACCCTTCTCAATGGTAACACGCCCCTTTTCATGTCTACTGATTTATCGTATCTGGATTTCGTAGTTTACAGTCGTTTATACTCTATAGACTCAAATCTGATGGGTTTATTTTTAGGCTAAAGTTTGGAAGTTTAGAGTTTCGAAACTTTGTGAAATCGGATGCGGCTCAAATTAACGCCTAAAATGTGGCTACGAACAACTGTTAACATTTCCCTAAGACAAACCTGAAGTTAAACCAGTAGTTAGAAACAGAGTTGTATCGTTAATTAACACAAGACGTTTCTGAGATCCAAAATAAATGTATCAACGCTTAGATATTAAGCTATTAAATTTCATTGTTTTTATAACCTTAGCCCTTATGTTAATATTATCTCTGACATTACTTAATGCAAAACGAAACGTTACTTCACCTTATTTATGTGTCCAAAATTATCGGTATTTATTGAGAGACAAACCTATTCGAAGGCTCAGATTCACAGAAGCTCCTGCATAAAAGGTTACTCCATATTGTTCTTTATTTATCTAAGAAAACGCTCTGTTTGACGCGTTGATAAGCGAGCGCGTCAATATCTACGAACTTTCTGGCGAAAAGATTTCAATGCTAATACAAACAACAATTAACAACAATTCAGGAATGCGCATTGCAACAATTTTTCTAATTTCCATAGCTATTAAACTTCCCGACATTGTTGGATGCAGTGCAATGTGCGTTGCTAAGAATTTTCGCTGTCATGTTTTCGCCGCGGTCCGTCACCGTTACTAACAGTTATTGACAGCAATAGCAATGTAATTTCTGCCTCTAATACGTATCAGATTGCGTTTGCATTGGTATATTCGTGACCGTACAAAAATTTACTATAAGATAGCCACCTCACATTTTGCTGTTACTGTGTTTCAGAAATATATTTTCGAGTAACTTTTGTGTAACTTTGTCAATATTTATTAGATCGCCATTACATTAACATATTCGTGACCGGAAAAATCTGTAGAAAAATCTGGCTATCTCACATTTTGCCGCCATTTTGTTTCAGAAAAATATTTTGCAGTAACTATGGTGTAACTTTGTAACTTTTCGAACGATTTTGCCTCAAAACTATACACCTTCAATTCACATCGAGGCTTGTGGATGGTCCAAATTTCAAGTTGATCGGACTTTCCGTTCGACCGCTATCGACGGACATAAAAAAAAAACAAACAAAAAAACAAACAAAAAAAACAGAACGAAGTGCCATAAGAGTCAAGTGGAAACGCTCGCTTCGCTCGCTTAACAACTTACTTCTTAATTTTCTCCTGATTATGGAAGTGACATGCATCTGATTTGCTCACAATGAGATTTAGTTCTCCTCTACCAGTTCCCGTGCGAATATCTCCGAGGGTAGAGTTTCACTCCCTGGGATGGTTTTACATGATTTAATACTAGGAAAACGCTCTGTTTGACGCGTTGATAAGCGAGCGCGTCAATATCTACGAACTTTCTGGCGAAAAGATTTCAATGCTTATACAAACAACAATTAACAACAATTTAAGAATGCGCATTGCAAAATTTTTTCTAATTTCCATAGCTATTATACTTCCCGACATTGTTGGATGCAGTGCAATGTGCGTTGCTAAGAATTTTCGCTGACATGTTTTCGCCGCGGTCCGCCACCGTTACTAACAGTTATTGACAGCAATAGAAATGTAATTTCTGCCTCTAATATGTATCAAATCGCGTTTTCATTAGTATATTCGTGACCGGACGAAAATTTACTATAAGATAGCCACCTCACATTTTGCTGTTACTGTGTTTCAGAAATATATTTTCGAGTAACTTTTGTGTAACTTTGCCAATACTTATCAGATCGCCATTACATCAACATATTCGTGACCGGAAAAATCTGTAAAAAAATCTGGCTATCTCACATTTTGCCGCCATTTTGTTTCAAAAAAATATTTTGCAGTAACTATGGTGTAACTTTGTAACTTTTCGAACGATTTTGCCTCAAAACTATACACCTTCAATCCACATCGAGGCTTGTGGATGGTCCAAATTTCAAGTTGATCGGACTTTCCGTTCGACCGCTATCGACGGACATAAAAACAAAAAAAAAAAAAAAAAAAACAAACAAACAAACAAAAAAAAAACAGAATGAAGTGCCATAAGAGTCAAGTGGAAACGCTCGCTTCGCTCGCTTAATAAAGATAACTAGGAAAACGCTCTGTTTGACGCGTTGATAAGCGAGCACGTCAATATCTACGAACGTTCTGGCGAAAAGATCTCAAAGCTAATAAAAACAACAATTAACAACAATTCAAGAATGTGCATTTCAAAATTTTTTCTAATTTCCATAGCTATTATACTTCCCGATATTGTTGAATGCAGTGCAATTTGCGTTGCTAAGAATTTTCGTTGTCATTCTGTCTAGTGTTTTCGCGGCGGTCCGCCACCGTTACTAACAGTTATTGAGTGTAACTTTGTAACTTTTCGAACGATTTTGCCTCAAAACTATACACCTTCAATACACATCGAGGCTTGTGGATGGTCAAAATTTACAGTTGATCGGACTTTCCGTTCGACCGCTATCGACAGACATACAAACAAAACAAAACACAAACACCATGAAGTGCCATAAGAGTCTAGTACACACAAAAAAAACAAAAAAAAACAGAACGAAGTGCCATAAGAGTCTCGTGGAGACGCTCGCTTCGCTCGCTTAATAAAAATATCGGAATGTAGTTGTGCTCTATTATCGGAATGTAGTTTTGCTCTGTTTATCGAGAGATAATTCCGGTTCCGGTCATCTTTGTTAGAGTTTTGGAAATCGCGAGACGGAACCTCAGAATAAATGTATAAAATGTAATTTTTCTCTTTTTGCCTGCAGAAGAAAAGGCAGCTTTCTCAAAAAAATGGCCAGTTAAAACTTGCGAAAAATACAGAAATTGATTATAAACTCAAATAAAATTAAGTATCTTCCGGTGGTAAATGAAAGAACCTAGTAATATTGAAAGTAATCCAACTTTAGCTTAGATTTTCTCAAAACTATGTTTTCGATTTCTTCAATGTAAAAAGCTTATTACTACATCAATTTTGAAGATAATAGTATAAATATTTCACCAAGACGATCCAAATTTGATGATTAACAACAATTTGTGAATGTTTCGTTTCGCAGGTTCCTTTTTGCGATTCATATCACCACCGCCTTTCATCATTGCTTTTTCCAGTGGGTACAGTAAACTCGTTTCCACAGATATATGTGTTATATTAATAATTTTTGTTTAACCATTATCCCGATACATTCGATTATCTCTTGTTCGGCTTGATTACCTCAAATTATTCTTAACGAAATCCAACTGGAGTTATAATAAGATGATAGATGAAGCCCAGGCCCTTAGACGGGGAGAATATTTAAATAATGAACTGTTTTAACTTGAACAGTAACAACGGTTATTATAACACAAAAACACTTATCAAAGTGCGTACATTTCGAGAGCTCGGCTTTCTTCCTCAGACATTCAGTGTCGTCGCGTATGAGAAAGAGAGCGGAACTCTCGTAAATTCACACAATTTTGTAGATTTTTTTTATTTTCTGACCGTGGTTACGTTCGATGAGGTGGTTTGTTACTTAAAATGGAATGATTAAATAATAGTAAGAACAACTGAAGCATTTTATACACTGTTTCCGAGGACTACGCTACCTTAACCGATTAAGCCAAGGTTCCTGAGGTATGCGCGAAGTTTCAATGAATATCAAGATGACACGGGATACGGTTGATTCTATTAGCAGCAGTCTTCTGCGCGGTAAAGCGAGTACTCACGCCTCCGATGTAATCAAGTTACTTCCAGTGCCGACACTAGCGCTGAAACTATACCACTAGTCTGCCGGCTCAAAGTAGAAGCTAGAGCTAACTGCTATAGCCTATAGGACATTATGACTCGTACATATCTTCAACATTGACTATCTAAAGTAATTCACTCTTCTTTCAATATATCTTAACAGTTGAATGAAAAAAGTAGCAACTTTTGAACTGTAGCTGTGGCTCACAACGTACACACATAAGGTAACCGGGTACAAGGTACATATGAGTAGTTTAGTGTGAATTTTATTAATAAGGTGATCAGCCGTAACACACAATTGTAACTCGGGTGGTCCTCGGTTCGATTCTGGCGCATACCATAGAGTACGCCTGTATAATTCACTATACAGAAAATAATTTTAAAACAAATAATATCACAATTCAGTGACAACTTACTAATTTATCAATAAATTTGTTAGAGTATGTAAAACATTTCCCAACTAATAAAGAATAAATACAACCTTATACATTATTCAAGAATGCCAAAAATATAAACAAACTCCAGTGTTAAGTTTAATGTACAACATTCAAACATACAGTTGTATGAACACGACCTTGTAACAAAACCTTGTTCACGTACGTTGCTTATAACCATCCTACACTCAACACTAGTGTGCTTGTTACAAAGGGTGTAAGATATCAGAGAAACTCTACCAGGGTGTTACGAAGCGTTACCATGAACAAAGGACAAGTGTATGTCGTAACGCTTTATGTTTGAGCGTATAATATGACAATATCTAAAATGTCTACACTAATGCACCAAGGCTTGTGCATTTTTATTCAAATCGCTTTCTCTCCATCAACCCTTTATCTCCGTAATGTGGACAACGTTCACATGCCCACCTGTTATAATTCCTTTGAGAAAGCGTAATATACCCCACTTTTCTATTGGCGGAAGTAATCCTGTGGGGACCAATAGCGTTAGATTACCTTCCATTCGAGTAAAAGAATTGTATGTGACTTTCTACTGTTGCTGAGTGAAAAGCTAGATTATGTGCGAGTATTAGAGACGAACCCAGGACTGTAATAATCTTGGGGCTCATGAAGACTAGACGTCCCTTCGAGTCCCATCAAAGGCCACAGCTCCGAATAAAGCCCTAGTTTTATAGAACACGGAGGAGCTGTGCTGCTCCTACTTTCCTTAGGCCAACACATTTGGCCGGAGATGTCAAGATATTCTACTTCGTAACAAGTCGAGTACTACATACAGGAAATAAATACAAGGACAACCGTGTATAATGTGGTAGTAAAAGTACGGTATACGCTGCTGATAAACGTGACCTTGCTGTGTTTCGTAAGAGGGAGAGAGGGTTCATTTGAAAGGAATATTTCTACTTTGTTATCACTTTATATGTGACACTTGTGAATCATATGAGACCGAATAGATATTTAAAAACTTGAATTATTATAATAATAATAATGATAATAATAATAATAATAATAATAATAATAATAATAATAATAATAATAATAATAATAATAATGATAATAATAAAAATAATAATAATAATAATAAAAATAATAATAAAATAATCATTATTTCTACTATTACTTTTATTTTTATTATAATTAAAATTTGTATTATTATTATTATTATTATTATTATTATTATTATTATTATTATTATTATTATTATTATTATTATTATTTTTATTATTATTATTATTATTATTATTATTATTATTATTATTATTATTATTATTATTATTATTATGATTATTATCATTATTATTATTATTAGTTTTATTGTGATTAACGTAGTGTTGGTCATAGATTTTTAATGGATAATTTTAAATGTATTTAATAATTACTTATTTTGAATTGATAACTAGAAATATAAATATAAATAGAATATAATACAATAATAAATCGGTATATTAGACCCACTGAATAGGATAAAGACATTAATTTAATACATTATAATATTTATAAAATACGATCATACAATAATTGCTAACAATTGGCACAAGCTGCAGAATATTAATTTTGTACACATCATTTTTGCTATATCAATAATTGCCTACCTACTTTGAGAAAATAATCCTGAGGTAAGGTTGATTGGTATTAGGTGATTTCACAAGTTCGTTATCAATTGGTGGTTCTTTCTATGTAACAAAAATGATTCTGTTCTTATCAGACAAACACGATGCAATGTATACTCGTATCGCCTTTGGTAGATATCATGAACATTCACAAATGAATTGATAGTGTATGCAGTCTAACTGATTGGAAAACTTAACATGTGTAAAGAATGTCTGTTTTTTCTATTAATGTCCATGAAAGAAGTGTCTAATTTGAATAATACATGAGAACTGTAGACCGCTTACTATTAAAATGCAAAGCATGTATAAACCCATTTCCTATGAGGTTTACATGCCGTACGTTCGTCTGTAATTTATCACAGTAACACACTGCTTATAAAGAAAACTAAAAATGAAAATTATTTTTAAACTATGCGATTTTATTTTGTCAAATTTAAATTTAGATTGTTAGGCTAGCCTACATAAAAATAGTTTTAAATTTAGTTTGAGAATCTTACTACGCTATCTTATCCATTAATAGTTTGGTCCTCGAAAGCGTCTTTAGTTATCCCAATAGGGAATGTTCATAAAAAATGAATATTGTTCAGAGTACCAAAAAATGATAGATCCTCATTCAAAAATAACGTGGATATAATGTTTATGTCTGAGAAGTGCATAGTTCCAATTCTATTAGCATTTAAAGTACGACATTTCTACCTGCATTGTGAAACGGTCCGTGACGTCAAACGTTGGTAAACAACAGATTTTATGAATTAATTTATCTAAGCTCTTTGGAATTCACAACTATTTCGCCTGTTATAACAGCACTTCATTGTTGTCGATCTTCAGACGTTTCATTTTAAAACCACAATGTTTTCAACTATTCGTAAAAAATACTGTTATTATTGATTATATTCGTATAAATTTATGTTCAATAGTATTTATTGAACATTTTAGTAACAAATTTGATACAAAACATTCTATTGTGAGTGAAATTATTAGCAAAACAGCGTTTCTTGGTATGATTGGGTGGTTGTGATCCAAACGTTTGACGTCATTCCCCGTTTTTCCCGCCAAAACGATGTGTGAAAGTTTCGGGTGATTTTTATCAATGAAATCTATTCCAAACACACACAAAAATTAATATGATTCTTTATAGAAAATGAAATTCAACTAGATGGAACTATAAAAAATGATCTGCACATTCCCTATTGGCTCTTTTCAGAATTGATCTAGGACCCTTAGATAGAGCTAATCACGGACCTCTAGATCTTCAATGACAACAATGCACAACAGTGAAAAATGCACATTAATATAACTATCAAGGACCATTAGATAGAGAACATCATGGCTTTCTAGATCAATTCTGGAAATCATCTATTGGTTGGTTGGTGGTAGTGCAGGCCATAAGTGGATTCAAGCAAAGATTACTGAGTGAGGGAAGATGTTTAATCGCCGTGTTAAAATATCTGCGCGAGTTTTGTCAAAAATTTATAAGTCTCACCACTAGTTCGAATTCTCACCGCAAGGAGTGCTAGCTCAACACGTTTGAACTTCGTTGCCGTCTGGCGGTATGTATTTGAAATCGGTTCCGGCATCGGAAGAATTCGGCTCGGACACTTCCTTCCCCCGGTGCTGAGAAGGCACTGAGTCGAACGACCGAGGTTCCTGCTCAGTTAAACTTTTGGAAGAACGAGCTCTTGCGGTGAGAATTCGAACTACATGTCGGACTTAGAAAATTTCTCTCAGACACGCGCAGACGATTTCCCATAAGACTGAACCATTTTCTCTCACTCAGTAATCTTTGATTCAAACCATATTCAACGATTAATTGTTGTTACTGTAATATCTTTGCATTTGGTGGAGGTGCCGGGTTAATATTTCATCCAGTCGAAAAAGGTAACGTTGGTGATTACTAACTTCTTTGCTAATGACGGAGGTGCTGAGATATAATTCGTTAAAAAGTCACACACGCAACCTTTATATTTACTAATCTCTTTGCTGATAGTGTTGATTACCTTTTAAGGTATTTTCTTTTTACAAAGTTTGATACCAAGAAAAGGTCGTATCCACTCCGCGTTAATTTGTTGATAATACCTTATTATTTCCTTGCTGTATTTTGTATAATGATTTCGACCGTTAACATTTATAATGTAGTTCGCCTCATGCAGATAACATTTGGTATGAATTGTAATACGCGTCTCACGTTAAAAATAGCATCAGAAGGTATGTTGCATATTAAAAACAATGATCCATCATTCTTGACTGGTGCTATGCGGTACTACGTTAAGGTTGATTACTGAAACCCTCCATTTACAGCATTTTGTTTCGCACACTGTTTATTGCTTTTATTTTGTGCAACCACCCAACTTCACAGACAAAAAATATATCCGGTAGGGTGGAGCAAATACTTTATGTGTGGCTATTAATACATTCTCCAGCTAAAACATTTTACGCTGTATTCCACTTAACTTTTTACACTGCTGGTGATACATTTTGATGAATTTACACAACTCATTCCGTGTAACAATATTACATTATGTTATTTTCTTAGAGGTGGGTGTGTAAATTTATAAAACATTTATAAGTTGTAACTAAACATTGCAATTCGTTTTCACTATTTTCAAAGATTAACGCGGATTGTAAGGATACCGGTATCGGCGTAGAGGTGGCTTGATATTGAATTGGAATGTTCTTTTAGCCTGAGACATTATTAACATTGCATGCACTTTAAGAAAGATCGTAATCACTTGAAGTACTTTACCGTCTTAATTGCATGATGTTTATTCATGAAAAAATCATAATCTTTGAATATTAAAGCGCTCTTTATGGCGTATTAATTTCTGCCTCTTTAATTAACACTGTGACCTAGTTGGAATCAAATCCTTCCGTCTTCGTACAGTGTATGACGTGGTGGTGGAGTTAATACTTTTTAGTATATATTCTTACATTTTGTAATTGTTTGCTGGACACACAGGAATTTAATCATCATCACGTGTCTGCTATAAATAAAATATGAACACTTTTATGTAGTAACCATAATTTTGTATAAGTATTTATTAAGAATCAGTTAGAATAATTACAATCGAATGAAAAATGTTAACTTGCATAAAAAATGTTATGGATGCAGGACACCAATCTAGGTGGGTGTGACGTGGTTCCGCTTCCTGCATCCTATCTTCATAAGGCTACCTACGCATGTATTTTCATATGTATGTATACCATGTCTTATGATGATGAATAAATAATAATAATAATAAAAATAACATAATAATAATAATAATAATAATAATAATAATAATAATAATAATAATAATAATAATAATAATAATAATAATAATAATAATAATAATAATAATAATAAAAGACGTTACATAGCAGACATTATAAGGAACTTCTTAAGGATAGCGTCGATAGGGTAGCATCGAACAAATGGTTAACGTCTGGGGACATTTTCAGCGAAACAGAGGGATTTATGATCGCTATTCAAGATAAAGTAATCAAGACTAACAATTACAAAAAATAGATACTGAAAGACGTCACAGTGGAAGATAAATGTAGAAAATGTAATATGAACGGCGAAACAATTGAACATATCGTATCTGGGTGCAAAATGCTTTGTCAAACAGATTATCTTCATAGGCATAACCAAGTTGCAAACATTGTACATCAAAAATTAGCCATGAAGTATAAGCTTATAAACACAACCACTGCGTATTACAAATACAAGCCTGAAAAGGTATTAGATAGTAAAGACTACAAATTATATTACGACCGGGCAGTTATAACAGACCAAACCATACATCACAATAGACCGGATATTATATTTATTGACAAGAAGAAACGAGAAACGATTTTAATTGATGTTGCCGTCCCTTTATGCCACAATGTAGAGACAACTTGGCGGGAAAAGATAAACAGATATAAGGAATTATCTATTGAAATAAAAAGGTTGTGGAAGCAGAATAATGTAACTGTTATACCGTTAATTATATCAGCAAATGGCATTATTCCACGTAAACTCCATGACAGTATCAAACTTATTGGTCTCCAACCGAACATATACATCAAGATGCAAAAAGCAATTATTTTGAACACGTGTAGGATAGTGCGAAAATTTTTGAACTAAGAAGAATGAAGACTTCAAGACGTTATCCATCCCGATGGTGGTTTTCGTGGTTTCCACCGTACAAAGAGCGAATGCTGGGATGAGTACAAATCGGCCACGACCGTACATAGCATCCATAGTTCGGTTTGGAAAAAATAATGTGGACAATGATATCTTAAGTAGTTCTTAGTAGATTTTAATAAGGTAAACACATGGAAATACTTGACATTTGTGTCCGTACAACATGTTTATGCCGGTTTTGACCGAGTTTGTATGTATTGCAACAATAAAATAATAATAATTATAATTATAATAATAATAATAACTCCAAATTCTGTTTTAACTCATCATTCAACAGCTATTAAGGTGTTACTCAAATATTACATTGATATATTGTCAAATAGTAAAACACGAGCTATCATAATAAAATACATACTAGACGATTATATTATCATTGTGAAATTTACTTAAACACCTAGATTGTTACCGGCCTAGTAGCAGCAACACAGTGTTGCCATCTATCGGCAACAGAGTCGCACTAACATTGTGGCTGAACCTGATTTTGCGTGTCCGTGGCATGTTGCTTAGCCATTATAACAGAGAATTCACTTTTCACGATAAATTCTTAACACGCATGCGAGATAATGCATTATATATTTCTGTGTGTGTGCGTGATAATGATGGATGTTAATAACAATGAACCAGGTAAAATACTTATGACTGTTGTAAAAAGTAATAGACATTGAGGGTGAAAATAAGCCTAAATATCATGTCGAAAAGGTTTTTCTCTTCTGAAATAAACGCGCAACAGAAATAAGCTGAAATTGATTCATTTATGACTAAATCAATTTGTGATGTGGTACCGATATTTAGAATTCAATAACATCATGATGGTTTTGTGTAATATGGTTGCAATAAAGTGTATGAAAAGCGTATACAAAAATTGCAAATTAAAAATTGCAAAGAGTACATTAATTCACAATATGTGAGCTGTTCACTGATTTATTAAATAATCTAATTCAATAGACTGCGTATTTTAATCTTGAGTTATCTCGTTTCTTGGTCAGGATAAGGGGAAGAATTATTGCAGAATTAATTCAAAGATTATTCAAAAATAAATTAGATCTTGTGAGCCTATTTTCTCATTTTTCTAACAATGTGTTTTGTAAACAAATGTACCGACTTAAATGGCTTATACCACTGAACATAATATTTTTGAATGGTTACTGCATCCTTTCCCCTAATTGAAAACTTATCATAATTCTTACATGAAACAAACACGTATTTTATCAAATGGTAAATCTGTTTTCATCTAGCGGACTAGAGAGCAATAAGTTATATTTTTTTCAATTAAAACGTAAGGACTGACTAATATGTAAACGAAGGTTTTACCGAACTTAATTTGATTCCAGTTTCAACTAACTTAGTATTCTCGTGCGTTTGGCTATTAAAATCCGTTCCAAAGCCATCATCTTAACTGCATTTCAAACATGACGTTATTTTGTTTATTATTGTCTGCTTTTGTGCTAAACTTGGGTGGGGTGAAATATCGCAATGAAGTGAGCGCGGCAACCCCCGTCAGTGTGACCTATGATTCGGCCGAGTGAAATATGCCCGTGTGCCGCTGGTGTCAACCGATGCTAAGTCCGTTACTTTCGCAGTGATAAATTATTCTTCATAACATTTTTACTCTCTTATTTACATTCACATTTAATTAAAATGTTGCATTTTTATGGGTAACACGACCCAAACAAATAACTCTCTAACTAACGCGTAATGAATTTTTTTGTTCTTTAGAAGAATATTATTAGGAAAATAAAAACAAAATAGTTGGTAGACTTAACAGGGAATTCAATGGAGTAACATTGAGATTGTTTGAGTTGTTGCGAACAAAGAGCTCCAAATCACATTTTTATCAATTATCAGTTACAAAACAAACTATTTTTCTTTTAATGTTATTCTTTTAAAAAGGCTTTGCACGTTTATACTTCCAATAAATATTCACGATTAACATTTTGAATAAACAAAAACAGTACAGAACATCAAAGCAATATTTCGTAGCGCTGCACTGAATCTGCTGTTTTTGATTGTACGTCATACTGCAACATCATTATTGAAAAGCATGCACACGATGACATTAATAATCATTGAATGTGATTGTATGTTAACCTACTTTATGATGTTACATGAAAGATGCATAAAGTTGAACTCAGCACAATGCTGCCAGTAAATGCGATATGTGCTCATTTATGTGTTCGATAGCAGGAATGTGACATTTTGATTGTCTTATTTCCGCACAAATAATGTCAGCACTATTCATATGCCCATATGACGTCACAGCGGCCATGATTTCCACCCAGTTAATTTGTTTTGGCGTAACCTTGTACAACGGCGGGTATCATTAGATAATGGTTTCAATCTGGCTTTTGAATTGAAAAAATTAAATATAAATACTAAATATTTATATAAAATAATAATAATGCCCATAAAAATCAAATTTATTTCCGAAATATTATGAATTTTAATGAATTAAGGATTTTTATTCGAACACAATAGGCTTACATTGTTTTGCCACGGAAACGTACTTAAAATGTCCAAGAATGGTCTCAAATTTGGCTGCCACGTGCACAGATGTAACAAAGTGCATTTATTTATTTTTGTATGATCAATTTATTTGAAAATTGTTTATAAGCGTTGCATTTTTTGGCCATATTATATTGTTTGTTAATATTATATAATATTGCGTGAAAACTAGGGATTTTTCATCTTTATATTTCATAAGATGGTATTCACTATAATATTCTAACTTTTATAGTCACGTACATAAAAAGTCACAGAATGGGTCTTGAATGCTGGATGCGGTTTGAATGCTTTGGAAAAATACATTATTTATAGATGTTATGTTTAAAGGCTAAAATTGCTCAATTTTAAATCAAGTAAAAAATATAAAAAATTAATTTAGAAGTAAGCCAATTCAAATTTAAAAATCATCAACTCACCAAAGATTCTTCGAGCGTACAGCGGCTGAAGTCCGGCGGCCGTGGCTATCGTATGTATGTAGTTCAGTGAAATACAGGCCAGGCTAAAGTAAGAGCGGACACAGATCCCCCTGGGCGTGGGCTGCCTTGACTGACGGAGATTCAACTGGCAATTTCAAAGTAAGGTATTTACTAGAAATAGAAAGAGATTTTTCAAACTCAAGTCAATTTCATGTTTGTTCTAGAAAAAAGAGTTAAAAAAGTATGCCACTAACAGGAGAATTTATATTTCGGAATTTGTAGTAGTCTATCATATAATTGCTGACAGTGACTGAATGTCTAGTGTTAAAATTTGTTGTTGTGTGCACCATTTATGTATATACACATGTTTCTTAAATTCAAGAACATACTATCGTCATGTAGTGCTCAATAATTCAAATGTATTCACTTGAATATTGAGTTCCGTCTTGACTAAAACAAGTCAGATATCTTTCGTGACGTAACTATCTAAACAACATACATTAAGAGTCTTCAAAGCCGGACATTTTTCCCGAACCACTCACATCACACTTCCAAAAAGGTGTTTGGGCGAGTGCAACGATCAATGGAATGGAATGAGTTATTCATTCAGTGTCACGATAGTAGAGTAGACAGTAAAAGAGTAAAAGCTATATAGTTTGAGCGTGCTAGTCGATACAAGCCGCTAACGCAGGAAGTGCGTGCGAGCAACTAGACCTCTCGGCTGACGATGTGTGAAGTCAACTTCCCACTTTACAGTGAAACTTAATTCCAAGTGAGATTTACAACGTTTCAACACATCCTTCGTTTCTTTGGTTTAATGCAATATTCCTTTAAGATAACGTGAAGTTGTATTTGCATTTTCCGTTGTGTGTGTGTGTGTGTGTGTATATATATATTTATGACGTCTTGCTTATTAGCGTAGGCAATAAAATGTATCTCTGCTTGTATATTATTTTCATACTTCTGTTAATTAAATGCAAATGTCCTATATTGCATTACCATGCACAAGATACATTTGTCTAGTAAATTTAATATTTATACTGACGCTTATTATCACAAAATAGAGTATTCACGTGATGATACAACATACATTAAGAGTCTTCAAAGCCGGACATTTTTTCCCGAACCACTCACATCACACTTCCAAAAAGGTGTAGGCCAAATTGTGTTTACATCTGAAGTATGAAAAGAAAAAAATGCCTGCCATACAATATGAGAGTTATTAACAACAGATTTATGAAAATGATTATGTATATACTATCGTGAACCACAAAGGAAAGTGGAAGAAACAAACGTGTTTCTTCATGTTGCATTTATTAGTAACAGCAAACTATGGTGTTGTAGAATAGTTGTGCATTTTATGAGTACAATACAACATGTACCCAAAAACAAGCTATATTTAATTTATGTGACATAGGCCTACTATTATTATCACGAGTTTTGAGGTTAATTTAGCTTTATGAACAGGGTATGGAGTGATGGAAATGTTGATAAAATGTCTACTAGAACTGAATTGAATTAGCTTCATAATTTAAGTATTGTACAACTAACAATGCGATCCATATTGAACGATATGTAATATACAAATGTAACGAAAGAAACTACATCAACTCATTATTACCTCGGCATTATAGGTCCTACTAAAATTTAAAATTCTTTTCAAAGCTAGAAAAAAAAATTTATTTTCTCTCCGAGGACTTTGAAATGCTTTCCAACACAAATGTCATAAGAGGTCTGTATGTTTCTGAGGCAGTGTCGTAAAAAATCACATTTGCACTAGATCGTTTATTAGTTGTCATTTCAATGATATTGTGGAGAGAGCCAAGTGTCAGCACATGGCCGTTATGAGTTGGAATGATAAATTGAAGAACTATTCATTTCTTTTTATTATAAACATAATATAGTTGCACACAAACTTGTTTGACTGCTTTAGAGGAGATGCCATCGTCAGCATTTTGATGTGAAGAACGTTTAGTTTATATTGACAGAAAACAATTTGTACTAGATTTGAAATGCATGTAAACGCGGCATCTTACGAACAACCTCGTAACATAGCTGCAAGCATTTCATGTTTGACAACCCAACGATATTTCAGATAAGCTTACGTCACGTATGCTAGTACAAGAAATGTAATTGTGTAATTATTACGCTTAAAATCTCATGGTTGTTAAGATTCAAATGGCGCAAAGCTTTGAGTAAACTTGATTAAAGTGAGTGGTAGTACTGTTCGGAGATAATTTTGTAGTACGTTTTTGAGTATGGTGGACAGTTATTCATATACAAATGTTTGTAATGAATAATAATGTTTACACGTAATAAGACATAGCTCGTCGGACTTTGCCACTTTTTATTTTGACCTTTTAACGTGTGAACTACCACCGCTCAATAAAGTAAATTCCTGCTCAAAATCTTGATTTTATGTTAATAAATGAATAAAATATAAATCATATATTGAATAAGTTACAAAATATTGACACGTTTTGTGGACATGATTAGTTTGGAACAAACATATACTTAGCCAGACATGAATCCAAAGATTTAAGTGTTGGCTGCTTTTGAATCTCACCCTAACGCTTCCGTGATATACTCGATATGTACAGTTTTTAAACGTATTTATTTTGTACGTCTGTAAATGACATTATTTTCAACATAACTGCGGTTCAAACGTTTTTTGTTACGGTTAAAATAGGCGGTTTTTGATTCTAGACAACTAATAATTAAGAAACTATCGTTGCATTAATTGGTTTTCTGTAACTATCTTTGATACAAAAATGCGAATAATTTTTAAATATAATTATGTTACATTTGCTGTCACAAATATAAATCATCCCTATTTGTTTAAAAAAATTAATGGACTACTAGAATTGATTATTCTATAAAAGTGTTTTAGCTGTCTGTATACGATGATAATTGATTATTATTTTAATAGTGAACCGTTATGAGAATAATGCCTACTTGAATCCTAGTTTGGTTTTTCTTATATAAAATTACTACCCTAATATTATTTACTAATATTTTTGTATTATTTATTATATTGTTATAATAATTATTCTGCTATTTGGAATATGAACGTAGCAGCTCTAGGGAGTTAGGGCAGCTTCGTACCGCCGATCTGCTGTTCATGTGAAACCTGGTGAATATAGTACAAGTCCTGAGGGTCATTTATTTTATTAATGTTTTCATTATTAAGAACAACTTAATATTGTACGTGCGAAATTATCGATGTATTATCGATTATTAATCATACGTATGATTTATAATTCCTGGATTCAATGTTCCTAATTTTACTATTGATTTTAATATTTCATTATACTTTCATCCATTAAACACTACTAGGCCAGTGGGACTGCCATATCGACTAGCCAAATCACAAATGGCAAAATATACCAGACTGTTGTGTTCTTGTTTCTGTGTGTGTAAACACATACATATATATTTTGTTATGTGAAGGGAAATTCAAACAAATTAATTAACATAGTTTTGTGTGGCTTGTTAGTGCTATAGGTATATTTTTGTACCCAATGCTCGATTCCCGAATAGAAGTGATTTTTAATTTACATTTGGAATTGAATTATATTTATCGAAACAATACATGCATGCCAGTAAGCAGTGAGTTAGTGGCAGTTAGAGCAACCTGACATATAATACATTGTACAACGTCTAACTGGAAATCAGCTCTTACCCACAATTCCAATAAAACAATATAAATACATCTTGTACATATGTATAAGTTTATTTATGTTATTTTGGGAGAATGTGCACCTTAAATATTTGAGAGACCGGATAGTAGTAGTTTTCTAGTTACAAATGTTTAGTAACGTTCAAAAGATGTAAGTTTAAAATGATTAATAATATGGTGGATTAAGAGCCGTCATAGCAACGAAGCACTGAAAATCAGTTATTGTAACTGAGTGGGTAAAGTATAAATACAAATTCATATATTTTTTTATTTTTTTATTTTATGCGATTTTTAACAACTTCCCAACGTGAAACAAGTTGTAAGATCAGTGTTTGTACGGTTCAGTTGAAAAAGTTTTCGTTGCAGGTAGCTATTCGTTAAAGTAAGTAGCCAATCCTTTAAATCGCGTACTGTACATTTAAGACTAAACTAAGTAATCTCGTTCCCAAGCAGACGAGCAGTCAGATGTCTTAATTACGTATGGTAGAAGACGTGTTGAGGTTAAAGCCGTTTCAAGTGCGCGTTGCAGTTGCTCTTTTGTCCTCGTTTCCTATTGGTTGCTTTAATATCACCACTTGCCACTTGGTTTAACGTAACTGTTCAGTGCTCGTTTACACAGACATTGTTTCCATCCAACTCCTTGAAGATGTTTGATCTAACACATATTCAAGTTCTTCAAGATATAACCGTATCAGTTAACTTATGACACCGCTTATACACCCGGAATACTATCATAGGTGAGCGGACTCCGCGTGTGCACAACTCCAAAGTCGTCTAGAACGAATGTTTAAACAAAACTGATTGAATATAACGTGGTTGACATGAATGAATGAATGAATGAATGAATGAATGAATGAATGAATGAATGAATGAATGAATGAATGAATGAATGAATGAATGAATGAATGAAATGTTGCATTGCTCAGTTTTGTGTTCTTGATTAATTACGCGTCATATTAATACGATGCTTACAAATAACCTAAAGGTCATACAAATCTAAATGTGTTTACAATGATGTTCAATTAATATATTACGTGTAATTAATTTAAGATTAAATTAACTTCAATTAAAGAAATGAAAAGTGCGTATTAAATTAACATCCACAAATAAATATAACTTCTCTTGGTTCTGATTACTTAAACCAAAGTATTTTGAAGTTTTCACGCTCACTTCACGTTCATTTGTCTTAAAGTTTCAAGGTTGATCCAATTATCGAATGTTGGTTTGGTACGTCGTGAGTGTATGTTATCATTTTATAGATTTGTAAGTTTTTGCCATACTAACCCTCATAACACTTACTATATACGTTACGTAGTCACAGCCGAATAAATAAATAGTTAGTATTTACCGTCTACACACTCAGTTACAAGAACTGATATTTTTGGGGGGGAAATTACACCAGTAATTATAATATGTTCTCCATTTCTATGGCAGCTCCCGACTCACCGTTGACATACACACAAGTTTCATACAGACAGATTTCATTCTAATTACAGCATTAAAAACCGCAGCTCGAACCGGGAATCGCTCCTTGGACCATCTTTATTCGAAGAAGGAATAAACACAAACAGACAAGAACATGCATAGTCAAAGCCATAATGTTTAATTCTTTAATTGACAATTTTTTTCAAATATGTGTTTAACAACTTCATAAATAATTACTGTGCGATAATATTGCATTATTTGGAAAAGTTTATTTGCTATAATGGAGCGTTTCTCTATCATTCGTAACTTCGTGAGTATTGTTTACGTCATACCTACAATAGTTTATGATTCAAATTGGAATGTTTTTCCGAATATTATCCATCCAGCGGTCCTAAATATCCGCAAATATAACTTAATTTAAAGTGAATCAATAATTATTAGAATAAATTCATGCATGATGAAAGCAACTTGAAGAGGAAAACATTATATTCAGGACTTTTTTTAAATTAAAACTCTACCAGGAAAATTCACGAAATGGACGTAGAAATAAGGCAGGATTTTATATCCCGTCGCGTGAACTGAGTCTGCGCCTCGCTGGCTCCTACAAGTTGCATATTGCCAGCTATTGGACCTCAGCCATCCTCGAACCCCGTACCCCTGCCTCCGAGGTCCACAGATCTTGTCTGCGATTCGTCTCTGCTGGAAGTGGGCGTGGCTAGTATTGACGTCACGGCGTCTTGCCAGCATGGGCAGCGGCGGCGTCCCGAGCAACAACGCGACGTCGGCCGTACAGACTAACCGTTGGTGATGAGAGTTTACATTGCGCTGCTTACAAACAAAGTAACAGCTTCATAGTCACTTACGTAACAAGCTGAAACTTGCAAACAAGTTCAGACCTGCCCTGAGATGAACACGATACTTTCCACCAATGGAGAAGTGAGTTGCAAGACTATTCATTAGAAGAAATGATCTTGTAACGTAGCTATACGACCTGAAAAAACACATAAAGGAACGTTAGAAAGAAATCGAGTTTGTTCTTTTGTGTTATACAAGAGTAGGCACTAAATACCTTGGCATAAACGAATGAAATTTATTGTGCTCACTGTTGTTTTATCATAACGCCGTAAAATACATAGTACAATATTGTTATACCATCGACACGCGTAAAGTAGGAATCTTTACCTACACCGCTGTATGATCATTAATTTTAATTTAGGCTTCATACTTAAAATATTTTTGCCGGGTTGAAATTTGTATTTAACAACGTTACATTAACCTAAATTAAGTAATTATAATTAAGACATATTTAACAGGGAAGGATACCTCTACGTCAAAAACCGCACAAAATTTTCATTTTAAAATTATATCACAAGAATGGGCTTCGAAATTGAAAATGTGAATCAACAGCGAACTGTGGTTTAGTAAGCCCTACACATTGAATGCGTTTAGTCGTGACTTATATTATAATCAGTATGTGTTTTTATAAATAATTAATTTTATTACTAATTATTGAATTATAATCAAAATACTACGCTTATGGTTATAATATTTTATTCAATCTGTAGGCCTTACCAAAGCAAAGTGCGCTGTTGATTTAGATTTTCGATTTCTTGTTGCAATCTTGAGATATGACCTGAATAATGAACATTTTCTGCGGTTTTTGACGTAGAGACTACCCTTTACCCGCCTCATAATAGATATAAAAACAAAAATTTGAATGGATAATTTATTAAGAAAATAATGTAATACAAACGAAAAATTGTATAGTTTCAATGATACATTCAAATTGGCTTTAAGACTGGTACAAAATCATTCAGTCAGCATTGTGTAAAATTTAACATGACTGCTAATTCTCTACTTTTATTGTACGCTTCTGCAAAATGACCTGAAACTATTTCTAATCTCCTCTTATTATCTCTAGACATATATTCCATTATTTGTAACTATGGTGACAGCATTAATAACTGGGTTGTTGTGACAGTGGTGTAGTTTGTGGCTAATCATATTTGTGTAGATATGTACAAGTTGAGTTGGTAGCTGTATTTTACTTGGCCATAGTTCGCATATCAAGCGTCATCCCTCATCGTCTCAATAAGCGCAGTGGTAAAAAAATTAGACAGAAAGTCAAACATCAATCATATCAAAATGATTGGAAATAAATGTAAACCGATCTATTCGGAAATGTAAAAATATAAATTCTAATTTTCAAAATAAAACGAAAAAAAAACATGTATGACAGATGTTATAAACTTGATCATTGGAAAGACTCGAGGGAGGAGAAACAATTTGATGCATCTTCTTTGTTGCATTGAGATACTGTGATTATGATTTTCATGTTTCAAATCTTACACAAACCCATCCGTTTAATCGTACAATATGGCCATCGAATACTTTCGGGGGATGGAAACCTATGCGTGGATTAAAACACTAAAATAAAATATATTTTCTAGAGCAAATAGAAAAATATTATTTATTACATTAGAAAGATATTCGATCATGGCTGGCTCTGACAGTTCCGTAGACTACGGCGATGTTCCAATATTCAAAATAATTATAAACAAACAAGAAGTTATAAAAGGTATCTCGCGCCAAGAAAATACAAATGAAGTTTACCTTTAGTTTAAGATAACTTTGATGAAACGGGGAAAACTTATAAGACTGAAACCAACAATAGCAAACACATAAAAAGGTTGAATGCAACTGAAGCTATCTACAAAACAAAACTACCAACAACGTTTACACGCGTTTAATTGTTAAACTTGCTCTTAATATTTTACGTAGGTATTTTACGTAGATACAAAAGAACAACACAGATACGTTTGGCAGCATAAAACAGCATTGCTATTTTAATGCATATTTTATATAAATTAAAACATCCAAATCATTTCCAATAATTGTTTATTTTTTATAAACATTCAAATGAATGTATATTATGGCTTGGCACCTCCACCAATGCAATTAAAACATTTACGGTTTTAAATCAAACCAACACAAGCGCGTTTGAAAGTTTAATTTAAATCCAGTTTAATTGCCTTTCGCAACTATTAAGTTAATCAATTAAGTTAATCCTTTCGACGATTAATTAACAATGATGTATTTATATAAACAAAAATGACAACTAAAAACACATTTTATCGGGAGTAGTAAAGTTCAATATGTAACATTTGTATACAATACATGGCCTACTACCAGACGTGCCTTTGTATGGGTATTTTTCTCTATAACGAACTAATCAAATAGTTCTATTGAATGTGCAACTTTCGGCATAGAAACGAAAAGCAGATATTAACGGTTTTTTCCATTTCGTGAACATAGGCCTAGATATGTAATATTATGTACGATATGGGACATATAGTATATATTATGATTTTAAATAAAGCATTTTTTACAAAAGGAGTATGAAGGTCATGAGTACAAAAAAACTACGTGTACTTGAATTTTCATCGCCCATGTTGAGCTTAACATCTAGTTGTAAATATGAGATATAATTTATAGTGAACTAGCTGACGGGTTCTCGGCCAATCTACAGAACAAACTGTAACTTTGATCAGTGTTAACTACTCCCAGCCGTTATTAGCATGGAGAACGAATCTGTAACTGGAAGTTTCCAACCCTCTATCTGCTGTCACTTCCAGTAGCTTCTGTTAAAATAGAGCAGTTGTACCTTCCCGATCTCCCCCCCCCCCCCCCCACCCCCCCCCCCACCCCCCCAGGAAGGGTTTCAATTCATGTACGAAAGGGAGAAGTTTGATGTCGAAAGTGTTGCCTCTAATTCGTTTAAAACTAATTTGTTTTATTAATTTACTCATAGTCTTTTCTATAGAGTACAAATATATGTAAACCTAACAAAGAAAGACACTGCCAAATATTTGATATTGAAATCCCTGATAACTAGCCTAGTACCCATTAGTATAATATGAATAACGGAATTGGGAATCAATTGCTCCAAATATTATCACAATGAACTGAATACTTGACCGAATACTTGACCCATTAACGTCAATTTACGTTACTACGCAGTCACTGATAACTAGTCAAGTACCCATCAGTATAATATGAATAACGGAGATTTTGAATCAATGGCTCCAAATATTATCACAATGAACTGAATACATCAACTTGACCCATTTACGTTACTTTACGTTACTACGCAGTCACTGATAACTAGTTAAGTTCCCATCAATATAATAATTGATGGGTACTTGAATAACGGAGATAATTGAATCAATGGCTCCAAATATTATCATAATGAACTGAATACATAAACTTGACCCATTTACGTTACTTTACGTTACTACGCAGTCACTGATAACTAGTTAAGTTCCCAACAATATAATATTTGATGAGTACTTGAATAACGGAGATAATTGAATCAATGGCTCCAAATATTATCATAATGAACGAATTACATACCCTTGACCCATTTACGTTAGTTGCGTAATATTTATATCAAAATGAGTAATTACGCTACCAATATCATTATGATTTACTCGGAAATTACAGCAACAATCAATTGATTCTATAAATTGGTATAAGCATACTTAACACGCATGCGGAACTGCAATCACTCACACACTTTACCCTCATCTCGTCCAAATCATTAACCATACTGAGTGTGCCCCATCTGCACAGAAAACAAGGAAACACAGTGAAGTAACAGAAGGTAACATACCATCCACAGGAGGCTGTAGTACAAGCGGTCATATTGTTGGGTTTTATTTAGGACAATGTTGTTCCGATAGGCTACTAAACCACATGAAAGTAAATGTTTATATAGTATATTTAATTTAAATTTATAAATGTATACCTACCAACAAATAATTCTCGATAGTAATTTTTACTGACCTATCATGCCTAACCTACCGAAGGATGGTAATATAAACAAGCAATATTGCTGATAGTATGCATACACCAGTATAATGCTTTTATCATGTCCAAAACTTTCCATCTATGTGACCGATCTATTCGAAGAAATTTCACAGATCCATGTCTAATTTACTGCAGCTAATCATTTGTTGTGTTCATGAATGATATAATTTTGGATTTTGTCATATATTTTGGCAACTGTGCTATTGATGAAGGTGGTTGGCCTGATATACATGTAATGAAAAAACGCCCCACGAAACCCATGCCTAGATGACCAAGGAATCAAAGCTGGAAGGTAGGAATGCTTATAAAGCGGTTGCGATGATAAATTAAGATTTTATAAATATATATTGTGAACACTAGCTGGGAATCTGAAAATAAGAAACAAAGAAGACATAAATAAATATATAAAATATGAGAACGTATAAACAAAATCCCCAAAACGTAAAAAAAATGTTGAATTTAAAAAAATACATGTAAATAAATCAATTTCAATTTATTTACTATCCACTCAGTTACGATCAATGAAACATTCCTAGCTACGTAATATCAAGGGAAACTTACTTAAGCCATAGTTGGGTCAAAAGGTCAAACAAATGGTTATATTCAGTTTCAAATCATGACCCCTTTATATTTTGGTCTTAGCATGCTGATACCACCTGTTCCCACGAGAATTCCCCCTAGTTTGTCGGCTGGGTTGACTGACCGCAAAATATATGCTTGAAGCTGTTCGGCTGTTGGTTATAATCTGTTACTCGGCTCTGCACGTTGACGAAACAGCCTAATTAGTGCGTCAGTTAGACCGTCTTTACAGTAGAGGTATCAAGTCTAAACCAGTCAGGATTTCCTCTGCTTCCTTCCTCATCATTCGTAATAACAAACAGTCCTCCTCCATTAGCAAAGCATAGACTATAGAGTAAAGAACAGGGGATGAAACACAATAACTTATATTTTTACTACTTTATCATTTAACTTTTATTGCATACTTACTTATAGAAACAGGGTTTGCGTCGAAATCGTTATTTCAAACTGTACAAATTGATATTATCAATCTGATACTATTAGCGTTACACATATTTTCCTATATTTGGTATTATCAAATATTCATAAAGCTATTGACTGTATTAAATTATTATTGACTGTAATGAAGTAGATATTATTCCAATATGTGCAATACTGTTGGTTTCAATTTTTGCTCTGCCAGATATACATTAAGATTTATTTTAGTAAATAACATCGTATTGCAATAAAACGATGATAATTGATTCCATCTATATTCTAAAGAAAAATAATCTCTTTTAAAAGTCATCTTACAATATTGCCATCTGCATTAGTCTTTTCTTCATTCATAATCTATGGATAACATAGATTTAATTACCTTTATATTGTAGCATGTCGCACATTACTACATTATGTTCTTGATTTATTTTTACATTTACTAACATATGAAGATTTTAGTATTTGTATCGATTTAGTGAAAACTTATATTATAGTACTTGGTTTTCATTAACAACACAATTTGCATCGATTTAGTGACAACTTATATTAAATACACAACCAGAGTTACAATGTTCAATTAGATCCATTAGACGCCAACCATGATTGCATACCACTCATAGCTTACACTACACTTGATTAGTTCCAGGTAGCTTCCTAAGCCACAGGTAATATGAACATGTGGAATGTTACGTATTCCAAACAATTACAGTGTTATTGTATAATAATGACAAGTACTCTACTTGTGTGAGCGGTTTCCGAGCTTTGATATGAGAGCGAGTAATATGACAACCGGAATGTTAACATTGAAGTGAGGTGACTGGATACGTCTGCAACTGATAACGGTGACACACACACACATATATATACATATATATGTGTGTTAATAAAATTAAACACGCAACGGGTTGTTCTGCCAAGTCGGTCACACTCACCAAAATCTATGTGGACGCGTTTTAGGACCGCTCTGGGTCCCTTCGTCAGAACGTCGTTCAGTCGTTCTGACGGAGGGACCCAAAGCGGTCCCGAAATGCGTCAACATGGATTTTGGTGAGTGTGACCGACTTGGCAGAAGAACCCGATGCGTGTTTAATTTTATTTATATGAATCCGAGCAACGAAAGCCTTCACACCTTATATATAAACTTTGTAATGTTATAAAGACACAGATAGTTACGATCTCAAAGCCCACCTAAGCAATTTCGACCGAACTTCACTTCACTCCATAAACTATGGAGTGTTACAGCTATGTAATATCAGTCACGGTGTCTCATCGAGAGACTGAGCTATGGACAAACATGTGAAAAAAATTCTTACTTAAGTTGAATTGTAATGTAGCTATTACTGAATGCCACAGTGACTTCGAAATAACTATTGTAGTTCAAATTAAAATGTCTCTATCCGTTGATGGTGTTCATCAATAGGACATAGTTTCACTCCAAAGAAATTTCAAGATAAAAATAAGAACTATTTCACCTTTATCGATTGAGAGTTAACGGTATTTATTCCTAACGTAAAGCCTCAACCATTATTGTAAGCATTTGAATCGTAATCGGGATCCGAAAATCGTGAAAAAGTAAAATTACATGGTTCTTTTGGCACTGTGTACAATAAAATCGTAATGTTTTAATGATTTAACATGAGAAAATTAGCGATTGCGATCCCGATCCCGATTACAATCACGATGCAGACAATTGTGGTAATTACGAACACACATAGGTAAATCTAAAGTTTTTCACATATATTTTTTTTATATCTATCGTTCCCCTCTTATATATCTAAGCGGAAGTCTAGATTGGAGGCGCATAAAGACGCGCGTATGTGGTAGATGAAAGTAACGCTCTTTGATGTTTTGTTTGATGCGCTCAACACATACAAAATGGGCGATGCGTGTCGCGTTTAGGGAGCATCTCCATGACACACAGAGAATACGGTATGTTCGGAATGTGGGGGCCTCCTTGTTTTACAAAGGGCACGTGCTATTTTGCATGTTTGAGGAAAATTCCAGGCAGGGGTAATCTTTGTTGTATCGACGAGAGTGGTTCCAATATCCCCCGCATAGCGCTTCGATCGGGAATATTGGGATCGTCACCACAGATGCAAACCTTTGTAGTCAAACCTCAAAATTTCAAAATGTATTGTTTTCAACCTTATGTATGTGATGTTGTTAACACCAATTGCTTTGAAAGAAACGTCGGTGTGTTTATAAAATAAGCGTTATGCTTCGCGTGGGAAGTATACGTAGAAAGTTGAGGGAACTATACCTATAATTGAACAGTACACATCAAATTGAAACTTCAAATCTATTATTTCTTAAGATTTTATGGAAAATACCCATGAAATTAAAATAAATATTTTAAGTTCGATGAGTTCGATGAAATTACCGATAAATAGAGCAATACTGATAATATGAATATTTTAATAAAAACTTATGAATATAATATTATTTTAATAGTCTAGTAAATTTTCCTCAAATTTGAAATGTGAAACGGAAGATATGTCCTTAGAAATTGGCACTAACCTTTTTCCATCCATTTTATTATCTGAAATGGAGTGTTGAATTGTTGAATTATTTCTTCTTATACTGTTTTTTGTTTAAAAAACTGTCAGAAATGTATGTGTTTAGTTAAACATCCAGAATTGCAATACAGTGTATCCGCAATGCTCAGTTCTTGCCATTCCATATCTTTGCAATGTACTGTACGTTCTTCACAACACAAGCTTCAAAACTCGAAACGTTCTTTGTAGATCCTATAGAAGTTGTCTCAAGATCTACAGACTTACATCATCTTATTTCTTTACTGTTTTGAAAGAAGAAATTGAAACCCTTAGGCAACATTTAAAGGGTGGGCTGATCCTACAACGATGGTTTACATTTCTTCAATCTTCTTTCGTCTTTGTGCGTGCAAGCTTTTTAAAAAAGATAATGGGAAAGAGTTCTGTCTTTTCCACCGCTACCGCTCCGAGAGCCATCTATCTTTCAATTACAGCAGCTCATTGGTTATTTTTTGTTTTATCACAACGCTATTACGTTTTTTGGATGTCTACCCAAACATGATTACGTTTCAGCAAACCTCTTCATTTAATGATACATTTCCGTATGTATGTATTCCCAAAAAATAATTGGTCATTTCATTCGAAAATGAACATAAACTTGGAACCATTTGAATTAATGTTATCTTTTCTTGGAATCGTAATATAAAACAAATGTAAATCAGATGTCTTTAACTACATTCATTTCTTTAATAATATGTCTCACCTAAAAAGATTTTATGCGATACTAGATAATATCTTTCTTAAAGCGACAATTGTATCGTTGTTTATTTTATCAATAGTTCTTATCCGTAACATTCAGGTAAACATGTAATATTGACTAATTAAATCAATACTGATAAGCAAATAATTCACATATTGAAACCTTCTTTGCCATAACTTTTATTGGTTACTTGCCTTGTTATGTTAGGTATGATGAAGATCGCTAAAGCTGATCCCTATCAAAACGATCCTTTTTTTACTGTCACCCTTGCCGATCGCGGAGAACAATGCACCCACAAGACCTGGTGTACAAAAACCACGTTTCAGTACAAATTTATGAATTATGAAGTCACATTCGTAATTAAATAACAAAAATCAGCAGTTATTGGGTGACAAAATATGTGCTTCGATATACTTTTGTCGTTGGGTATTACATATTTAAATCGAAAGATTTGTTAATTTATATTACGTTCAACGAACTTGCGCCTTCTACGTAACTGATCAAAATCATCTGTTGAATAACGCCCTCTAACAAATTGTCAAGCAGTCTCGCACACCCAAAAGAGAGTACCTTTCTCGGTATTCAATGATGTTAAATGAGATTGGTTTCCCTGACGAGGACATTGAAGCAATTAACATGATGAGATCGTCTGTTAGTCTCTTGTTTGCGTCCAGTCGCGTCCCGGGGGCGGCCATTTTGCTGCCTCCGTCATAAGCGATCCCTCCAGACCATCACTACTGACAATATCACTTACGAAACCATTCACGCCAATTATCTAACTCATCTTCAAATAAATACGTTCGTATAGGACTGTGTTATCTGCGTCTATAATTAAGTAATCGAATCCCTTACAGTACAAGCTTTGTTAAATCAACTGTGCTTTATTGTTCTATGTAGCTAATATACGGAGAGTCTACGGACTAATCTCGATAGCTTCGTACTTCATATTACTCCTAGTTGACTTAGCTAGAGACGTCTCGGCATTGTTCAATCGAACAACATTGAGTGGTTCTAGCTCTCTATGAAAACGTAGACCGTGAAACGCGCCCTGTCCTCGCACTTCAATGATAGGGTTTTCAATTCAATGATTACTCATTTGTAAAGGAGACAATTATAGTAATACTGTATTAATTGTTTGAGTTACATCTTGCTGGCCTTATGCTATTTTCACTGAACCGTTAAATTGTGATATATTGCTATTGTCTCGTTATCGTCTGGAGACACGCATGACAAGTTCTAAAGTGGCTAAAATCTTGTTAGTTCTATAATCACTCACTGGTTCGTCGCGTTATATTCTTAGTTGATTGATATTTGAGCTTATAGTGTGACCTACTATGTTGGCTCTTAATCTTTCTTCAATTATCCAGCCATCGCATTGTTATATTCCTGTCAGGTGAGTCTTGATGAAATAGAACTCACCATCACTAATCTGTAATACTACACTACAGCTTTCTACTACGGTTGAACATATGAAATTTATTGTTATGTTGGCATTGTTGGGGATACGCGATGTGGATTATGTGGAATTGTTTGTATTACTAGTAGGGTATCAAAATTAGTTGTCGCTTTTCACATCGGATAGTTTATTTGTTGGGAATAGAAACTGTATTGGCGTCGATAGCAATCCATTTATTCAATAGTCATAATATGAAATATTATTTAAAAACAGGTTAACTTGTTTGTTGGTTGGCGGCGCTACCAGTTTTTACCGTTGGAGGGGCTTTAACAGGGGAAGTAAAATTACTAGATTTGGTTTTTTAAGGAAAGCGGTCTGTAGCCACCGTATCCTGACAAATTTGCAAAACTGTCTTCGGTGCAGCCTAGCAAATACTTTCGAGTAATTATATTTGGATTTGGAAACTAATATATTTGATTGTTATTACCAAAATGCGTTTAACGTTGACAGTATATATTAACGTGATGCAGTCGAGCTACTAAGCGAGAGGGAAGGGAATGTAGGTATATCTGAGCCCCCCCCCCCTCATATTACATAATACATAGTCATGGAAGTCATTTTGCAATTATGTGTGGTTTTCTACGCGATGTTCTGTATTTGTCTAACACACACCCAAGTGCATTTATTATAAACATTTCGCGAATTCATCCCTTTTCATCACATTCACACGATAAAAACCTTTTAAACCCTCCAATCCGTGATATCATTTCGGAATTTTTACCTTAGTATTAAATTTTGACGCTTTCCTTTTTATTCCGACCCTTATTTCTGTTCATCGGCTTTGTAGATTCTTCTTCTGTTTGTTAGATCACACTCTTTTCATTTTGAACCGATTCGCGTTGCCAAGGCGCTTAATGCAGAACCGCTCTTTGTGAGGGGAAATGGACGAGGACCGTCGTGTGGGTTGAGTTTTCTCCCCTGAGACGGAGGCAGCGCTCCACCCTCCACCCACGACACGCTGGAAGGTGGAGGACGTGCCTCGTAAGTAGTAATGTATTTCATTTTGTTTCGTGACTCCACGGCTGACAGGCGGACCCAATTTTGTCGACAGCTCCTTGTTCTCGCGATCTGCGAGACTCGAGTCTATTGAGGGGGTGATGTGATGTACAGACGTTCCATGCAGATCAATCGTTCGATTTAATTTACATCCCGATAAGTAGTGTTAGTGTTCGCGCGCTTCACACCCGCGCTGTCTTGATGCGAAGAAGGAAGTGACGAAGAGCATTTTCATTTTCATTTTTCATACGTATTCATTTACTTTCAGTTAATATTTTTAAAATAAGAAAAACACGTCACATAGTATGCAAACGATATTAAATTGTACGCCATTAGTTATCTTATTTATTTTATTCTTGTACCGAATCAAACCAATTTTCACAGCGAATTTTCTTGAGAATAGTAAAACGATCCAAGCAATTATTATTTGTAGAATATATGATAATATATACGTTAGCACACCTTTTGTAGAAGATAACTGGTAGATAGGCCACTGAGCTAGGAATCGTCAGAAAATGTAGATGATTGTTATTAAACATATATAAGTTTTCGTGTAATTACGAAACTGACACCATTTATGTGTTTATTTAAACTGTTTCAACATTAAATCGTAAGAGTACATACAAAATGGGAATTCCGTTCAGTTTCAAGTTTTCAACAGCAACCATGTCCAGAAACGAACTTTATTTTGGCATTTAAAACTAAAACGTGAGTGGCTTTCTTTCTTCAGCAATAAATAAAAAATTATCTTGTTGCATACAGATAAACAATGTAAGTTTATACATAGAAATATCTTTTTAAAATACCTGCATGTGTGCATCATTAAATCATTAGATAAGATGTGCTTGACCCGAAGGTCAGAGAAGGGACGGAAGGGGGCCAGGAAGGAAATCCGTCGATCAGAAAGTACCTACTAAATTAATTATTCACAAATTCTCCTTATATGTTCGGAGAGAGGCAACCATTTTTGAATAGATCTTTTTCACTATTCTCACAATTTTTGTACTAATTACTTCCGCCAATGTGGTAGTGTTGGTTTCAAAATGCACAATGTTTTCCGTAAACCTAAAGTGTCATAACGATAGCTAGGTATTATGTACATACGTACAGAATAAGCAAACAGATATACTTGACGTTTATATTAAACAATGCTTTACGATTTTGTGTGGTCTTTATAATATAATAACCGGCATGCACATTCAAACTGCCCAAATATTCACGGAGTAACACATAATTGTATTTCACTTGACCAGGCATCCATAATGTATCGACTATAGGACCTTTTAGTTGGGTTACCAATCAAGAATTTGTATCCCAATTGCAATCGCATAACGTAATTTTCGTTGCTGTTTTTACGTTTTGTGCTGCTACTACAGAATGAATTTTAATGCCACTAAATCCACTTATCTAGTAAATTGACGAATTCAACCTCGTCCAGCTGTTTAGTTGAATTTTAGTTTCACTAGTCCATCCGATACGTAACATCTAAAATGACGGTAGTTATGTTTCAATTAACTCAAACTGGGAAAGAATTTACATACTTAAACTATAAGGTACTACAGTAACTGTTTTTAATAATGGAGTATGTAAATTGGTTCATTTGCTCCGCGGACATGCCTTTACATTATTATTGTTATTAAGTGGAGTTGACTTCTATATTGGCAACAACTTAATTTAATGATGTGATGGGTAATTATTATTTTGTGGTTTTACTACGTACTCGACAACTAGCCATATCCATCACAGCTGGGATCATCATAAGAGTGTCTAGATAAGCGACTGGAGGGTAGGGGGTGGGAGGGTGGGGCATTAATGGGGGTTTAGCTCGCAAAGAGGGCCGGCATGTAAGGGATTGAGAACAGATAGACTATGGAGACATGGGATGATTATAAAGAGATGCGCGAGAGCCCTCTTTGCAGGCACCGGTCACCACGAGGAGCAACCCACCTCGACAGGATGGTTTGGGAGTAGCTACATATATATACATAACAATAATAATAATAATAATAATAATAAATAACTTTAAACGAGTTTTGTAAGTTTGTTCCAGCTTTATGGAATGAATGAATGAATGAATGAATGAATGAATGAATGTATGAATGAATTTATTTACGAATTGTAAACGTTTGTAATGAATGATTTTCACAAGAGTCTAGCATCCCCATCTATATTTGAACCGCCGTTGTGGCCACTAGAGCTAACGCGGATATTAAACAGAAATGCAAAAAAAGTATTTGTTTATCAATATTAAGTACATCATACATTTTAAGAAGCCATTATATTATAAAATATAACATTTCTTATGCCACAAAGGCTAGAAACCTAGGATGTGGCTCTCCAACTCTATAGTTTCTGTGATTGTACACAATGATAGATTTAATTCTAGACTGCACTTTTTCTATAATAATTTTGTTTTAGGTAGAGGACACCGATTGTAGAATCGTATGTTTTTGTCATCTCACACCCTACGTGTATAAATAAAATAGTTCCTACGGTGTGTCAGCAACTGTCGCCTGGCTTACATAGAGTAGGCGTACTGAAGAAGCGACAAGCTCCTTAGCTAAGTGACAACGCTGTGATTTAATGGAGTTACGTAGCTAACGTTTCGTTACCAACTGAAGGTGATAAATAAAGTTGGGTGAAAATCGTCCGTCTGAAATACCTCTTGGGCGCTCAAAAATACGCCAGGGAACAGTTGTATATTTAGGGTGAAACACGAGGAACGATTTGTGAATAAAAGTAGAAAATGTTATACTTAGTAAACGGACAAATTTTAAATAATGAACACTTTCAGCTATCAGCAGATGTTCATCTAAAAATCCCAAGATCATAATGATTGATTTTTAGAGTAAATCGTTTCCACAGTTTTCTCTTCCGTTGAAATGAAATGAGATATTATGTGACACCATCTAGAGGTAAACAGCTGTTAGTGAATGAATTTATTACACATCTCTTGAAAACAAATTTGTTCCTAGTATTCAATCACTTGACAAAATCCAATTTAAAATCATTATTTTATGGATTATTTTAACACAACACTTGTTATTTTGTATAAGGTTAATAATGAAACGTTGATACTTGAAACAAATTTGCTTTGAATAGTATGGTCTTGTCTGAAGTAATCTAATCGTAAATCACGTAACTCATTAAGTAGTAAAATACTGATCAACTAAATACGTTTTTGCAGGATACTAAATTGAACTGTTGTATGATAATCATTCATGAACTGTGTACCGTGAGGTTTGGGAAACATATTTAATAATAAATATAAATTATTGAATAACATTGTCTTTTCGTCTTCCTTGCCCAAAGGTTCTCTCAATAAACATATTATATCGGGAAAGAAAAACAATTTTGTATGGCTGGTTTCGTCGCAGGGGTTCATAGTCCCTAGGCAAAATCGTTCTCATTTGTCAAATGCACAAAATGAGAGTATCAGCTGGTTATAGCAGCACGTGCCCTAGGCTGAGTGCCAGAATTGATAACAAAATCAAGATGTTCTAGAACAAACCTTGAAGATGGAACTAGTGTAATCCAACCGTCACTCACTGATACCTTCACATTGGATAACGGTTAAACATGATCACGATGATTTAAATGTACTTCATTACCTATAATACTTAAATATCGTTTCCAGCATTAAATATCTTATTTATTGTTATAGTTACCTGTATTCTATTTGACCGTGTTTTTTAGAACACACAATTTAACTGAACGATTCTAAAATACTAAATTAGTCATATTAAATGGAATAAATACTTTGTCAAATTATCACTTAATTACTAATGATATTTGGGTTTCACGTCCAGTATTTTTGCAACTTTGGCTAATCGAGACGATGAGTGGGTGATATATGAAGATGAAAAAATGCCACATGTCCGAATCAGGTCCATTGTACATTGCGGGGGTCGTCAAAGAGGGACTCCAGCAAGGGAGGGTAGGGTCAAATGGGAGGGAAAATCGTCAATGGGACAGTGCGGGAAAGGGACAGTATCTCCTTTCCATGCCTCTTAAGACTAGCAGAGTTACTCTGGGCATATTCTACCCCGGGTCAAGACGGGTCATTATTCAATTACTAGCTTGTTTATTATTATTATCGTGTTTTGTATTATGTAGTTATAATATGTTTATTGACTGTATAGTCAGAACTGTTTTTAGATGGACGTGCTTTAAGACGTACATACACGTCAACGCAGAAATAACTGGTGTTTGTCGTGCACTAAGACCTCGTTCACATTACTGACTTATTACACGGGTACCTAATTGCAATTACGTTGGTAATTGTTGTGAGTGAACGCAAGGAAGTTGATACGCTGGTACGAAAAATTATGCGGATAATTTACAAGGGTTACTCGGGTAACCTTGTAAGATTTGTCTATTGTGAACGCACGAGGTTGGATACCCTGGTAATTTGACATAACCTTCAACTCGTTAACACTTTCGCGTGGTTGTTGCTAGGTAGGCATAATTGAGATGACGACTTTCAGCAATGAAGAATCGCAGACATTCATACAAATCTTCGGCTTCCGAAACTTTATGTTTTGGTTGCTTAGTTACCACTGGCGGCAATGTCAGGAACTAAAATTTACTCGATACGATCGTAATTCCAGTGCCGGTAATAGTTACCCTGGTAATTATTACCCGCGTACCAAGCATAGTAATGTGAACGAGGTCTTAGATTCATATTGTTGTGGTTGTGTCCGACATATACATTGGTGTATAGGCCTACTCTCAGCATTGAATTATTGCGTGGCTTGAATGGTGTGCGATGTTTTCAATATAAATACAGACGGCGTCTGAAATAACTTTCGCTTCCTTGTTGGAACTGTCATACATCGCGCTATGAAGGTTTTAGTTGTTTGCATATTATAAGCTATTTAAATACTATTTTTTAGGGTTGTTAATAGCAAATGTTAGGTATATTATAGCATACCTAACGTAAACTTACATCTTCACAGTGCTCATACTTGTTTGGAGTGTGTACCACATTGCTTTATGCACATTTTTCTACGAATTTATTTAATATTTTGAATGGTCAAATAATCGCATTCAGTATTCTTGTTTCCAATTTTAAACGGTAAAAAAATACATTAAAAACTAGCATAAACAGAAATTCGATCATTTTAGTAATAGCAGTGTTATGAAATATTTGTCTAAAATACAATACAAACAATAGTGTAGTATAAAAAACACAAAATTGAGCCTCTATTTAACAACAGTAGTTATCACTACCCAATTTTATAGCTATATTATCCCCCCTGATACAATATTTAGTTAGCATTCGTGAAAATTGTTTTCTGGCGTGTGGGTAGCCAAATGTCAGTAGCCTGATAAAACGATTACCATCCGCCGTCTGCTCACAGCTAAAATATCACTTTCAGAAAATGCGTGTTCGAAATTCGGCTGTATTTTTACCACGTTTCTTATTAATAAACACGCACTCAGTGTTTTCAGCCTTAAAACAATCGTTTTACTCACTTCATATTAGATAAACATGACACTACTATATAAGAGACGCCAAGTTATATTACGTCACAACAGCAACAGCTTCAAGATCTGCAGTCCTGTTAAGGATATTTACGCCACAATTAGTCACATATATAGTGGCACAATTATGTATTCTACTCTCACAGTCATAGTCCCATAGCCACTTGGGTGCACATTTACATCACAGGAATTATAATCTGTTTATGTTCTAAATTAATTGTCCTTTGCTTAAAATATTGGAGTGAATAGTTTTGGAAAATGCTCTTCTTCATGCTCAATGCTCAATGCACAATGCACAATGCACAATGCACAATGCACAATGCACAATGCACAATGCACAATGCACAATGCACAATGCACAATGCACAATGCACAATGCACAATTCACAATGCACAATGCACAATGCACAATGCACAATGCACAATGCACAATGCACAATGCACAATGCACGTGCGTGAATGGCGAGTTACTCTAACACGCAGATTACGCTAGAATAAAATAAAATCAATTCGAACTCGAGAATTTATTTGTAAGTGGTTGAAATGTGGTGAGCGCCAAGTTACGCGATGGTGTTCTCGCCCAAGTCGCCATACTGCGGCCCAGGCCACCTATCACACTAAACTCTAAACCTCACGACAAGCCGTATTGCGAAACAACCGCCGCGAGCCCAAACGAAAAATAAAATAGTTGAAAACCCAACCACTAGGCCGCACTCGAGGCCGTTTCCGTTGCGATCTGGAACGCATCAAATCACCGGAAATCCAGTGCAAATGACCACTTTCGGCCTGAGTGACCGCTGGGGATTGACCGTTCGCTAGCGCCACGTTCGCATGGCTCCGGAAATGAAGTCCACGTTGAGTGCCTAGAAAAGTTACTCTTCCGACCAGAAAATTGAAATACGTTTCAATGTAAGCTAGCATCAATATTTTTAACAGGATATTTGAGGACTGCTGACTTCTATGGAGTTCCGGTGGAATGATTGGAAATCATATCAAAGCTGGAAGTCTGTCCGTTTCACGGTTACACTACTCCTTAAATAAGCAGAACTCATGTGTGCTAGTTGAACAAACGAGATATGCGCACACACACGAGTATAGTTTACAAGTTGATGACACCCTTGAAACATTTATCTTAAACATAAACTTCCTTTTTGAAACATTTCCAAAACCGTGTTAGGACTGTACGTGTGTCGGCGCAGAAACATTTTTCGAAGACATTTCACGGCATATGGCCAATAAGTGATGAGATTCCAATCACGTGATGCCACAAATACTTGAAACATTCCATCCATGTAGCAGCAAAGTAATTTATGTTTTTAAAACTTATTTTCAAAACATATTTCCAGTGCATCGTTTTCTTAAAAAATATCCTTTCACTTTATAAAAACATTGAATGTGCATGTTGGTTTTAATTTATTGAAGGTGAACAGACTAAACTGAATGTGTGCATTACTGTTTAACACTGTTGTTTATTATAACAACGCTTATATTAACTTGCCTTGTTTGTCTGGACGGAATCTTTGAATCGATATTCCACCTACTTCTAGATGTCCGATCAAGCTGAAATGTTTTACACAGACGTATTCCTGATGACAATACATGAATCAACTGTCATATTTACTAAATTGTCAACTAATTTATCATAATTAATTAATTAATGTTTTACATAGAAATCGATGAATCTTTGAATCGATATTCCACCTACTTCTTAATGTCCGATCAAGCTAAAATTTTTTATACGGACGTATTTCTAATGACAATACATGAATCAACTGTCATATTTACTAAATTGTTAATTAATTCATCATAATTAATTTATTAATGTTTTATATGGAAATCGATGTTTAACCCACTTTTTAACGTCAAATCGAGTTGAAAGTTTTCATACAGACGTTATTTTAATGACAATACACGAATCATTTGTCATATTTACTAAATATTCAATTAATGCATTATCATTAATTAATGTTTTATATGGGAATCGATGTTTAACCCACTTCCGAACGTCGAATTGAGCTGAAAGTTTTCACACAGACGTATTCTTAATGACAGTACACGTATCAATTGTCATATTTACTAAAAATAGTCAATTAATTAATCATAATTAATTGATGTTTTATATGGGGATCGATAAAACACTCACTTTCAAACGTCGAATTGAGCTGAAAGTTTGCGCACAGACGTATTCTTAATGACAATACATGAATCAATTGTCATATTTACTAAATAATCAACTAAACCATCATAATTAATTAATCGATATTCGATGTATATTCGATTGCAAGATTCTTTAAGACTAAAAAGTATAAAATAATATTAAATGAAAAAAATATATTTTTTAAAAACAACGCTTATATTTAAATGCACTAAAAAGTAAAAAATAAATTTTCACCCAACAAATTTTTGCCTCACTCGGAAAATAAAAGCGTTGGGCGCTTTCTCTGCATAAACAGCAGAATACTGCAATCTATGTCAATACCGAAAGCGCCCAACGCTTTTATTTTCCAAGTGAGGCAAAAATTTGTTGGGTGAAAATTTATTTTTTACTTTCTAGTGCATTTAAATATAAGCGTTGTTTTTAAAAAAATATATTTTTTTCATGTAATATTATATTATTAACGTCCATGTTATGACGTATTACTCGAGCCCGCGGTGTGGGTAAATCGGGCGGCCCAAGCCGTATCGAACCAAGCGATGTAAACCTGCGGATTAGAGATTTCTTGTAATTGCCTTTTATCCTCACGTTTCAAGCCTTGTATATTCTAGAACAAAATATTGTTTCGAGTCGCAATAAAGTACAAACCAATGAAGTTCACTATTACACTTGATCTTATGCGAAGACAATTGTTAATAAAGTTCAGCATTGTACGCGATGTAAAACACGAAAACACATGTTTTAAGATGTTTCTCAAACAAGCAATGGCTGCCATCGAAGAACAATTTATAGAGTAACCGGCTGATGTCCATTGAGTTGTATATGTGGGTTGACATGAATGTAAGTTAATCAGGTGGTAATGAGTGTGCGGTAGAGCTACATTAGCGTAGAGAGTGTGGAAAGGTGGCAGTGAATAAGCCATTCGTTGAACCACTATCGTTAGCGTTATCAGTAGTACCATCGCCTGTACGCGACTACAAACAGAGACTGGCAGACTGAATAGCAAAGTGAACCGAAGTGAGTCCAGTGCAGTTGGCATGCAAAGTCGCATGTCCACTTCTATATTGTATTTAACACAAAAAATTCAGTTATAAATAATTCAGACCTATTCAACGATAAAGTTTCAATATCAAGTCGAGTACAATTATTACGCTGGGAAAATATTTTTGTCTGTATTTAAATGTAAATAATTTTAGTCTTACAGCGTCACGGCAACTGTCCTGAGATGCTATGGGGTACTTCTTTAGAGATACAAAAGTAATTATGCAAAAAAAATACTGATACAAAAAGGAATCGATTGTTCAGTTATTATATACGCGCTGCTATTCATAGGTTGCATGTACATCACATCTGTGCGCGTGACGGCCACATGTGTGATCAAACTTTGACGTTGCCATGGAGAAACAATAATTGAAGACTGTTGTGGAAGAACTAATAAATTCTTAGTTCTTTAAAATCCAGCCTGTTTTTGATATACAATTGGTATGTGCAGTAAATTGTTATTTCTGTTTAAATTCTATTTTCTTTTTAAATTCTAAATTAGGCTTATTTATTAAATTTTAATAGTATTTGCCAATGATCTAGGATTGGTCTGCATCAATTGTGTCGCAATCATGGCCGCTGTGACGTCACGTGGGAATCTGTCAACTTTAACACGATTTGTTGGCAGACATATGGGTCATTGTTTATTTTACCGTTACTTTAGTAATCCGCATAATCCGCATTAATTTGTTTTAAGAACTATTTAAAGAGTGCTCATAACGAACAGGGGTGATACTAAAACCTGTAATGATAATAAAGAAAGCTCTATTATCAGAACAGTCTTTACGCCATTCCATAGATAATTAGTTGATTGTTGAGCATTTGAAGATATATAGAACATAAAGAACAATAATTGTAAAGAACATGATGTTTTAGATAAATTGTATTTTCTATGTTTATAATAGTTATGATGAATCACTTGGCCGAATCGCACGCTACGTGTTGTAGTTACGAATCACTTTATTTTCACAATCTACATCTTATGGCGTTTTCAAGTGGACTGCGCCGAGTGCGCCTAACGTATTATTGTTGTGTATTGTTTTCCTAATTGTTAAAGGTGCACTCAGTGCGGTCCAGTGTAGCCATTGGAAAACGTTATAAAATTAAAAATGTGAGCACTCAATTAGATACAGTAGAACAATTAATTAAATGTCTCAGTTATAAATCATTGATTGGTCTACTATACACGTATGATTTTGTTGCAGAATATGACAGTGTTCACAATTTATACGGGTACACATTCCACCATATTCGCTTAGAGTTTGTTGTATCACTGACATTCATAATGTTTGGCTATAAATCACTGTCAGACTGATACTAAACAACATTCACTATTTGCAATATCAACCTCAACAATGTGATCAAAGTGAAAACGTTAAGCAAAGCACATATAACATATTAATGACAGTTAATAAATAAAATTAAAAAATTATATATATATTTATATTCCACCATTTTAATTACAAGAACGGTATTCGGGGGAGGGGGGCGGCGCTGTTATGTCTAATGTCTCTTGAATGTACTTCTACACGCATAAGGATTACATTTTTTGAATTTAAAATCCAAAGTTGTAAACCCAAAACGAAAATAGAAAACTGAAAATACAATTTGATGTATGGTGAAACCCACCACAAGACGAACAACCTATGAGCCTATAGTAACGCGTTTTAACATGTGCGTTTTAATAAAGTTTATTTAAAAACTATTGTCAATACTCAATAATGCTACAGGCAATATAGATTAAAAACAACATATTTTTCATTATAATTTTTTTCACATTCTTTCCATATCTAGAGCTGTATGTGTTTTGTTTTTAAATAGAAACAAAGAAAACCGAATGCAACGAAAACCACTCTAAAATCTAATAGAAGTGATTTGAACTTCACAAATTTTACTGTAGAGTATTACACATTATAAACGGCAAAGTTTTGTAATAATTGAGTATGAATTTTGAATATCGATATTATATACCAACTTTGTAACACTCAATTATGGGGTTAAATCTCCATGAAATTTGTAGTACATCTTAGGAAATGTGTATAATATAAAGAACACTGCATACTTCGTCCGATTGGTGTGTTTACAGCTTCCCTTCTGAATGATCGCAGGAGTGAAGGCAACAAACACAAACATGCATATTTCAACGCACGTATTAACAGTGACGTAAGTTCTGCGTCACTTGTTTTGATTATGCGCGGAAATTGTATTCCAGTTATCCTAGCATACATTTGAAACGAATGCTACCTAGATGGGATTTAAATATTCATTGGAATGAGGCCCGACGCACTTTGTGTTATGTACCGTTTGTTTCATATTGAAGCAAAACCTAACGGAAGCATACCCTACATTCATCATACTACGTGTTTTTATGTGTGTTATTCATAGTTTTTTTTTGGGGGGGGGGGGGGGGGGGTTATACCACTATTTATTGTTATTTAAAACGATCGTTTCGGCCAGATCCCCGTTTTCTGTTTTTCGTTTTTTTGTCAAACCTGAGAATGGCCAGCAAGGATAAACCCGAATCGTTATTTTTTTAATAACAATAAATCGATTTATGAATACCATTTATTGTATCAGCGAATGCATACGTCACAACATTTCTATCTATTCTATGTATAATATAATATAGACTCTAACGAAGGGACCCAGAGTGGTCTTGAAACGCGTCAACATGGTTTTCAGTGAGTGGTGGAATAACCCGGAGTGTTCAATTTTATTAACATAACCCGGGCCACGAAAGCCTACGTATTTTAATATACATATTATATACTTTTTCAAGAACACCTCTTGTGGGTGTATTTATTAAGAAATCCAGAAATTTAAAAACCCGGCAAGTGGGACACTTAGGTTCGATTTCCAGTCGTGGTTAGTTTTTTAATTTCTGGATTTCTTCATATATATATATATATATATATATATATATATATATATATATATATATATATATATATATGATTTTATTAAATTTTGTTGGTTGCAACATGTATTTAAAGAAAACAGTTCTCGGTAAAAACTATCTTTACGTTCTATTTTAGTTTTAAATTCAACGTTTCGACGAGGTATGGACATTAAAATAAAACGTAAAGATTGGTTTTACCGAAAAATGTTTTCTTTTATTTATATATAATTATGTTGAGCTACTATAAAATGCATACCAATATAATCTATACTTTTTGAAAATGTTTCCTAGTTGATATACGTTTAATTTGTAGCGACATATTTCCAATTATTCCCGCGCCTGCCTCGAACTGCCGTACGTGCTGATTACTCTCGATACGCGGCGAGGTCGATGTGGCTGTTATCAACGTGTTCCACCCATTCATTGCGGACAGTAATTTTTAAAAGCGATTGCGTCGTGTAATATTGACATAAAAATGAATGGTTACGATTTCTGTCGGTCAGAAAAGCGATTTAGTGGCGTTCACATGAAATTGTGGGTATGCTTTTGTGACAGTAATTGGTCATATAATTTGCCGTAGCCATAACGTTTGACGCCATTCATCAAATTTGACACAAAGGGGTGCAAACATTTTTGCGTGACGCAATCAGCATTTAGGTTTATGAATTTTAATTTTTGTCCATAGTATTGCGAGAAGTGAGATTTATCTTCAGCGTGTGCGCTGCTTTGATAAGTTATGTTTGTTCGTCTTTGAGTGATTTACGCAACTTTACTTTGTACCTGTATTTACTGCGCAAGCATATCCACCCGACACTCCGGGGTTCAGGGTTTACGCATATTTTCTTATGTTGTATATGCATTCACAATTTATTAAAATACTGTGCAATGTGTTAAATACGTTAATAAACTATAGTTTATGCAATCAATATTGTCATAACATATATTTTGACACACATACACAAACACACATATCTACATGCATGTGGTTGTGTGTCTTCCGCTATAACATGATGTAAATTGTTCTCTATGAAGTGAAAGTAGATGGTGCGTATGTTTCAATGGTATACCATTTAAACAACTTTAAGTGTATCACTACGCTTCATTTGTACAACCAATTACAGGCCCGTATTCAGTAAAAAAGAAAATCTTAATACGATCAGCCAAACTCCCAAAGATTAGAAATTCAAATTTATTAAACATTTATTGGAAAAAAAATATATAATCACAATACAAGAATATGTTAACTAGAATTAATGTTGATACCGAATTCAAAAATGTTTTGAAGTCTAAACACATCGCTAGAGATATCAGTTTAATCCCCGAGTTCTGTCGTTTATACTTCTTTCCCCCCTAAGACATACAGCGGGGCAAAATGTAAGTGCAGTCACAAAGTACCAAACAATTTTTTCAGCAACACAAAACAGCGAAATTACCATCTTTGATTATTTTTATCTTTTGTTTTCGCAGGAGATGAAGGTGAATTGGCCGTCCTCTCCAGGCATCCAGCCAAAACAAGACACCAGCAGTAAGTACACTTGGATATTATAAGTTAAGCGTATACGCAACCACACAGACCTCCACAAACATTATGCATTTCCGTTTTTTTTTTTCTTTATTATTAACAGTGCCAGCGAACGGTGTGTATTCCGCAATTATCATACTTAATATATACTAATTTGAAGTTGACAGTTGAAAGCTATAGTAGTTAGGAGTGTTATTAAGAAAAATCATATGTTTTAAGATAACAGGCTTTAGACTAACAGTTTTATATGACGCAATTATTTATCAATTTATAATCAAGGTAATTAGAATTGATACGAAGAGTTTTAAGTAAAAATAACGATGTCGTCGTAGAATTTTAAGGGAAAACTGTGAATCTATCTATCATGATGTTGATGATTAATTATGTGGAGAAGAAAAAATTACATAATAAAGGCGTACTTAACTGTAATGTCTTTGAAACAACCCATCATACTATTACAATCTCTAAGGTCTAAAAATGTACCTTACTTATGTTCATATCGGTCTTTCGAGTTTGGTTTAGTTTATTTTTCTTGCTTTGGTCACACCCAAGATCCAACGCAACCAAACCATTCACTGCAGTACACACGAACAATATTACATTAAGCGTAACATTCAGGAACATTAGAAAAATACATTATTATTATAATAATAAGTATTAATTAATGGTGGAATTATTTTCACATCTACCAAGCTTCATCCAGGTGTAGACTAACACATCCAACATATGGGGTTTTAGTCCCAGTTATGATTACAGAAAATAAAACATTAAGTCAGTCAGATAAAGGTGCGTGTGCGTGTGCGTGTGCGTGTATCAGTGTGTGTGTGTATTATTTCTCCCCTGTCGTATATTTTACTAATGGAGTTGTTTTCTTCTGAACACTACGCAGCATCAGGTGGCACAAGTGGTTTGTAATTCCTTTGAAATTGCTGATGGATGTGCGTTTTGTTTACAACGAAAAGTTTACTTGTCAGTTTACGGGAAAACTCCACTTCACATCTGAAGCCATAAACTGTTCTCATCTACTGACTGCATTTTTGGAAGAAACGAAAGCTTGTTCCATTTGTTTTAACTTTTCATGATACACCTTTAGAAACAATTCTTGACTTTTCTGTTTAACTTTTCTTAATGTTTACATAAACTATTTAAAGAGTGTTTAAGGCACTTTTCAATCGAACTCGCTTTCACGGAATGTTTTTTGGTGGCAATTTATAAAGATATGGAAGACATTTTTACATTAACTCAAATGAAAATATTTGTGTATATATACTATTTATTTGAGTGCTCGTTGTTTCCTTCGCGGGTTTTGATTATGTATGTGCGAATGTGTAAGTGTCATAATGTTGTTAATTAAGCATGTATCTTTTGTTTGAAAAGAAACGCCACTAAATATTGAATAGCTCGTTCAAAATGGTTTCTAGTTTGTGAAAACGTTTATCATTCGTTCTCTTGCACACATCCAAGGTCCTGGCTCAGTCTTAGGTTCTGACTAACTTCAATCTTATATGGAAATGTGTCAACCAGGGCGTCTCAAAATAAGCTGTAGTTGCACATCACTGTAAATCAGGCACGCCTGAAATCATAAAATCTAACATAATCTTTGAAACAGGTTAATTTTAATAATACATTTACGATACAATAAAATGTAGAGAGATGTTAGACTATGTATTCAAAGGAAAAAACATAATAACTTTTAGAGGAGACTTATTTGAGAGTAGGTACTTTGTTATAAAACTGTACGTAAGAAGTGCTCATTTATTAAAGAAACACCGTTAACTTTTGTTGTAAAATAAGTACAGTAAACATTACATAAAACGTAAAATATCAAAGCTTTAATTAAAATATATAGTTTATGTTTTAATGAAGCATCGTGCATGCTCTGTTTTCCATATCACAAAGAATGGTGAAGCAACGTTCCTGTGGTCTTAAGAGAAAATGAGTATTTTGCCTAAAGGAAAATGAAAATAAACGAGACAGGAAATTGGATGTATCTACATTGAGCTTTCTCTTTATTCCCGTATACTTTAAGCATTCCTTTGAGATCCTTTTGTGGCTTCAAAGTTATAATTTATGTTTAATTTCCTTTATCAGTCTGGCTGAAAGGGATCGGCTGGATCAAATTATTTTACTGGCTAAAACTCAACGATTCTATTATTGTGTTTAGTATACGTTTATGTTAGCTTACTTAATTAAGGATTATTGGAAACAAGAGAGAATAAATACAATAACAAATACCCCCTTTTGAGTGGTATACTTGTATATTGTCTGATAAACTTGTTATTATGTTGATACCATTGAAATCACGTGCATTCCGTATGGTGGTGATTTCGAAAAACTGTGCTTAGAAAAAACAAAATATAATAATAAGCGTATGATAGTCTGCAATTTATGTGCACCGTACTGAAGATAATATAAAAACATGTATATTGACTAGGTTGCAGAGTAGTATTGTAGCTCTATGGTTTTATTTAGATCATATAGTTATAGTTGGTACGTACAGACCAGTACACCTATAAAGTCGAATCTTTCGACAAACTAAGATAATGTTATATATGATTGTGTCAGTGATCTGAGCAAAAACAAGTAATGTGCTGTTCTCTTTCCCTTCTCCTTGTTTTCGACCATGTTTTAATTATCCTACAAATTTAGTCTCTCACTTGATGGTTTTAAATCTCTCGCAACCAAGTTGAGTAAATAAAAGCGTTAATGGTACAAAATATAAAGCTCTTGTGTATTTATCCAACTCCATAAAAGCTGCCTGCATACAGTAGATGTGCGAAACGCTAACCTTTCATTGTTTAAAATTTTCTCTAACGGGGCTTCATACGGCTCTTCCAACACTTCATGCTCCCCGGCTGTACTTCCATTTTTTAAAATGATTATAACAAAATGGAATGTCATGTTCATCCAGCTCTTTGGCCAACTTTGATCTTGTATCATTCATGGCCATCTGCCTTGTGTTGTAGCAATTAGCTATGCATGCTGTATGCCTATGTAGTTACCTGAGGCGTCGCACTAAGGCTGGCATCCCGCTCAACCTTTGAAGCAAGGTACGTTAGCGGCGTTGGCCCCTGGGGAGGCATTTGACTTGTCAGTTCGGGATGGTGTATAAGCTGAGCCTTTGTTGTTTCATTTCATGACTTGCTGTTGTATATTACATTTTACCACTTTTCATCCTTCGGCCTCTGGATTAAGAGATCACCTTAAATCTCGTGTTACTAATTGCCTGGTAGTAAGTGCGTAGCAATAGGTTTCACTTCCAAAGTTATTCACAATGGAGCTCGTTTACTGAATAAAACGTTCCACACACACTAAACATAATAATGATACTGTGTTTAATACTAAAGTGAATCGTACAAGATTTACAATGTTGCTTAAGAAGCTGAGACCTTAGTATATAGTTGGATATTACAGTATAATTATTGCCACTTTAGTATTCATATGTATAGTATAACATCTATCTCCGTCTTGATACTAACAAAGCAGCATATACCACGGTTAAGCATTGAGTGTTACATAATTATTAGGAAGATGTCTTGTATTTTTGTATTTATGTTTGTATTTACATAAGCTACGCACGTGTTTTGTGTGCGCGATGTTGTAACAGGCACGTTAGTTCTTTGAGAAAGTCTAATGAGTAATACTATTATAAACAGCGTGTTTAAGTAACTCATTATTCATATGATAGAAGCAAAAACATCAGCCATAAATCAAGTAGGATTAGTTAATATTCTCTTATTCCTTACAAAGCGACACGAAAGAGTACTAAACTGTGATACTAACATATTGTTATAGAATAGCAGGAAATCAGCTGCAAATAAAAACCAAAGCGTTTCATTAATAGGGATTTCACCTCTAAATAGTGCAATCACATTTAGTGTGTAATGTTTTTGTGCAATTGTTTTTGTTGTTTACCGTACGAATCTGGGGCAATCAGTGGCCAACATAGGCTACAGTTGAAGCTTATAGACGGGCAACTAGGCCACTGAACACAATACACATTTCAACACTCAACCCCACCTTAGTTGTTTTCCATGTTGACCCTAAACAGAGACAAATACGAGTAGTCACATTCAACAGTGGAAGATATGTTCTTAAGTGTCTAAAAATCCAACAAAATAAAATACATAACCAATACAAAAACTAACCGTGTTAGATAACTTTCGTTATAAAAAAGAGACTCAAAATAAATAATACTCGTGAATAAATGGACTGAAACGAAATATCTGTCATTCATTCAAACAGCAACGGGAAAAACGTGAATGCGTGGATATAAGGGACTGACTAGCACTAACGTATGTTTTATTTTTGTTCTCATATACAAAACAGACGACCAAATGCCTAACCGAATACATTAAAGTAATGAAAACTTCTTTTATTGTTTTTCAGATTTCTTCATTCAAATATCTTAATTAATAGTAAAATACTTGAATACATATGTCATTGCAATGATTAAATGATTTGGAGGTAGAGCAAGATTGTAACAGTGTAAATTTTACAGTTCTGTTTATAGATGAACAGATATGCTATGAAAAATTGAACGTGGAGTATCACACACAAGTTCGTCTTTAGAATGTGGTGTTGTAAATTGACAGAGAAAACGTGAACAAGCTGTTAAAAAATTTCAAATATGGCAGATAAACATTATTTTTAACGATGTTATGCTCGTGACGCTCGTTACTAACATACACTTCATTCCTTTCCCCGTACATTTCTATTGGCTACTACTTGTGTAGCAAGTTACCCACGCACGCAAATAGCGAAATAGCTCTCTCCCGAATCTGAGTAGTTTCTGTCAATCGCTAATAAAACTGTGTCGGTTCACAAGAGTGGCCCACTGTAATTTAATTTCCACGCTAACCGCAATCAGAGTCAAACGTGATCTATCAATCATTATGATGGAACGTCAGCAATTTCTATCAGTTAATAAATTGCCTTGCTCCAAAAATAATGTCCGGCATTGCTTTATTAGTGGGACAATATTCTAAAATTTACGTTTTATTTATTTGTTTTATTAGTTTTGCTTCTCTTCTAATTATTTTGTATTTTAATCGTTATTTAAAGGCATGTTTAAATGTTTATCTCAGCTGTTAATCAGAGCGTTTCTAATATGAATTAAACAGACAAATAACACTTCCACCGAAAGATTGTTTTAAGAAATACTTTTCATAACAAACAAAATACCCAGAAAATAAACACCAGTACATAAACATTAAAGATTTACATCCAAATTTGTGGAATCTGGCAAGAAAATGTAGACCAGCATTAGCAAGTTTACAAATACTTGTTAAGGTTAAAAAATGGATGGGATAAAGTTTTTCGTTAAACCATATTTGTTTGGAAAATTTCTTACCAGGCTCATATTAATTGTATTAGATGGATATAAACTACACACACAGTTCGTACAGTAATGTGAAGGGATTTAAATAAATATGATGTTTGGTGCATTTGTTTCAAGTGCTACACTCATATTGAAGCGTGCAGATTTTTATTTTTAAAATTTATACTTATCTATATACTATGTGATGGTTGGTAATATGTTGTCAGACTTACTACTTCCTGCACCTGGTGTGTTTTTTGTTTTGTTATATATCTGCTGTATTATTATGTTTTTATTATCCATACTGATACATTGTATGTATATTTATTTCTTTAAGCAGTATTTTATAGCTAAAAGTTTGGGGGGGAGGAGAAAACTTAGGTTCAAAACTGACGAACTTGTAAAAAAAAAAAAAATATATAAATAAAGCATGTACTACTATAATTTTATTATTATTATTATTATTATTATTTTTATTATTATCATTATTATTATTAATAATATTAGTATTATTATGAGTATTATTATTATTATTATTATTATTATTATTATTATTATTATAATTATTATTATTATTATTATTATCATTGTATAATATGTTGACTGATGAGTGATGGCGTTCCCCTAACTCACGGGAAAGTCCGGTAATTGAACCGAAATAATTGCCTGTTAAATAGCGCGAGCGAAGTTGTGCCCTCTGTACTTCACGTGTTTGACCCTAGGCGAGCGCCAGAGAACAGCAACATTGAAACACGGCTGGTCCGTTAGGATAATTAGCCATTCGCGTTACTTGGTCTGTTCAATCCAGAGTTGCGCTCTCCGCGCTCCCTCCCGGCAACTGAGCTAACTGCTCTGTGTTGGCGGTCTCGGTCAAGCCTGCGGCGTAAGTTTCCGACCAACTAGCTCTCGTGCTCTTTCCTCGCCATTAAATAAAAACACCAACTGCTCCTTTGTTTTGTGTGCTTTACTCTAATGGGAGCTGCGGGCGAACCTGTACAAAGTTCTCACAACGCGAACACCGCTATCGTTTCGAGGCCAAAACAGAATATACAACAAAGACCCTTTACACTAAGTTGGATTTAAGTTAACTAATACCTGTGTTTGACTGTAAGTATCAGATAACTTATTTACCTCGGTTCCATGTTACTGGTTCCAAATCATCTGCAGATGTACTCTCGTTCCTCAAACTAGAAAGGCCGTCCTTGTTTTCGTTTGAGTCGATTCAATATCGAACTTTCTCAAAACTTGAGACAAATATTTTGTCTTTATGATAGATATTTCAAGTGGGCTATAAATGTGAATAGTGAAATGGCATGAGTTATACCACGCCATCTATCTATCAATCTATCAATGCGTGGTATTGGTCTAGCGCAGAATTAAAGTGGAGCGTGACCACCCATAAACCGCATATCTCCACCATTGCGAGAGCTGCGTTATCAATCATTGTCGACAACACATGAATAATTTGGTTACGCGATAAAGCGACAAGAAAAATGCAATCGTAATTCGATCTCATAACGCTAGGATATCGATGCTACATATAGATGCGTCATCAGTAAGCTAATGGTCTTGTTCACCATGGCTCGCTAGAGAGACTGGCAAGGGATGTGCCCCATTGTGTTAACAAATGTTCGATTATCAAAAGATACCAGGTTTGGAAAATATCTGCAATTACAATCAGTAACAATTATCGCACAAAGCCTTGATTCCAAATTGTTGCCAATGGTTCGGTGGTTTTGTATGGCTTCCTACTTCAAATTTAGAAGTTCTTAGTTTCATTTCCAGATTCGAGCTGGTCTATTGTTTTAACTTTTAAAAATGCTTCAAGTAAATTACATCATATTTTTGGGAAAAAACTCATTTATGTCAAAAAAGAAATTTTAATCTGAATCAGAATCTCCCTCTCGAGGAAAGTACTGTCAAAGTCAATAAAAGAGTTCTCGGTGAAACTTCTTTATTGACTCTGTTACTATGCTACATGTCTGTTTGCAGAAGAATATTATCAATTATTCTATTATTAACACGTTGTTTGCTTGAGGGGGTCTCAAAACGCAGAGCGGACAAAAACTCTTGTCTTTCTTCTGTTGTACTATGTAATAAAACTAACCTTAAAATAAACTCTCCATATAATTGAAGCTATTATTTATAACAAGTTGGGTATCTGACTTCACTTCACACTCGGAAGTATAAAACATTAAGAAACTGTTAAATGAGATCTGACCAGAAGTAAGCATACACACACGAACAATACTTTGTACCAACTGGCACATTTTACCTCATATCAATTCGAGTGGTTGTATTTACTTCCATTAGATAATACACATCTGTGTTGCTTATCCCAGATATGACAAGTAGGCCTTATATACTCTGAACATAAAGAGTCTTACATTATGCAAATAAATCGATCTATACTCCGTTTTGACCAATGTGGAATGTTCAACCAATGTTCAATCAATTCCGTTAAAATGCAGGTGCTGCAACTTATTATGTATAACATTAATATAAATAATCACGTGCCAACATCGTATCACCTCGCGGTTAATGACAATGATGTAATGATGTAATGATGTTAAATATTACTTTGAGCTGTCAATGAAAAACCACGACGTACCAAACAATATGGCGTACTCACTGGCTACTTCCTATATATGTGCATCACATCACAATAGAATAATATGCATCGTGTTTAGATTTAACTAAACATTCTCTAAGTTTACAAAACGACAGCTATCTGAACAGATTAGAATCTTTATCTTTGAATTTGAACAGTTTCGTTAAGTGTGTGTACAAGTATGTGGAACTCATTACATAATGCCAATGGCTGGTATTTACTAGCAATTTATTTCATTATTTATTATTTTTAACAGTTGTTGAAACTGAGAGGATGACCAAATAGGGTATCATGCCCCAAACATATAGTGCCTAACATCCTTAACAAAATAATACATGAAACGTAGAAAAGTACACAAAATAATACGAATACTAATATAAAATAAAATATTACAGATAAAATAAATAGGCCAATTGCTTTTTTAAATTTTGAATGTGACAGAGCATGTATATCTATAGTGAGGGAGAAGGTCCAAATCCTTGCGGCTCTGCAATAAAACTATGGAAGGCGGAATTGGTGCGTGCAAATGGAGATATGATTGAATGCTATCACCAGACACCCGGGTCACGATAACCTAATCTAGAAACGCGTCGGGGGGGGGGGGGGTGAGGGAGGGGGAAGGAGCATCAAAGGCAACGGGAAAAGCTCTTTACAAAATTAATTACATTAAGGTGCGTGTACGGTTTTTACGATACTAAAAGGAAGTTCAGCAATCAATGTTTTTAATACCCCAACATGTTATGTTGTGGTTGAGGGTTGTCACATGACCCCAGGCTAGGAAAACACCCCCCACTGTGATACATCCGGTACTTGTGACGCACGGTCGGGAATCTTCGTTGTTCGTGTTTCACTAATTGCTCCCCCCACAGCTCAGGACCGCGGTTAATGGGCCCAACGACGAGATGCCTATTTAACATGGGCATACGTTCTTGTGCAGGACACTGTATATTAGATGGGAGACTTAATTTCGTTTCTTGTGAAAACGAGAAAATACATTTTAGTGCAGAGACAAAAGATGAAGCGACAAGCTTAAGCAAGAAATTCCGTCTTTCGAGGAGAGGTCTAACTTAATCAATGGGATGTGGTGGGTGCTTTGAGCGGCCTGAGAGGTCGATGTCATGGTTTCATGGAATAACACATAAAGCTCATCTTAAAGTTTATCAATACAGGAGGTTTACCTGTATATCGGAGAGTATCATATAGTAAATATTATGATATATTTTTTTAAGAGAGTTTCCCTGGGAAGATCTTTTCACATGGACTGCTGGACAAACAGCCACATCGCTGATCTCCGCTCCTGTATCAACAAAGTGAATACCCAGCCTTTTAGTAATTCACTTCTTCTGGAAGTTTATCGCCTCTGCAATGTTCAAGATTTAGAAATACTTTTCAAAGGGTCTCTTTACTGTTTGAGAACTACGTTACTCGAGGGGATCAGACAATGTAATGCTTTTGAGCTTGGTGACGTCTTGTGCACAATGTTATGTTATGGCATCAGGAAGACTGAATAGGCGAGGACAAATTAATAATAGTAATTGAAGTCTTGTGGTGGGCGATAACGTGAAAGAGAGAAGCGTAGGGGGATATCCGACTGTTGATTAACCGATAGATGCTGCCAATTTAATCTACAAACAAATTTCTCTCGATACTTTTCACAATTTTCAATTTAAAGTTTCTTATAAGATATACTTTTTGAATTATCTCTAATGCTGTTATATATTGTAGGCACTAATAGGCAAATGATGTATCCATTTAAACAAAATCAATTAATAAAAATACATTTTCTTTTAGCTATGTTTTAGGATCCCTCACAATGCTCTGCTCACACATTCTGTATTTTTTTATGTTTTTATTATCTAAATTGCATAAACAATTTTAAGGAGGAAGGAAAACATTCATATTTAGTTTACAAGGAGGAAATAAGCCGGTGCAGGATAACGTTATGATTAAGTTAATTCTTTGACATGCTAAACATACTTCTTAAGTTAATGCTTTGACATGCTAAACATACTTCACGTCCTAGCTCAGCTTTAATTTGGAACGTTCAGAACTTTAAGTATTGTCTTTGCTTAAGACAGATTAAAATTTTAAATCCCATTGCAAGACCGTGTCTTAGCAAGTGGGTATACAAGAATTCTTTTTTAAGTGGCCTTAAAATGGTAGTGTTGCTTGAGTGCCGTAACGAATCTGAATAAAATCACAAGCGTCTTGCCCTGGGTGAGTTCCTATTTAACTCAGAGTGAAACATATCTTACACTTGAGAGATTCGTGGAGAATCAGACTGGGATCCAGTACATAATTAATCACTTCTATTAATTTATACCAATTTATGTTGTCTTTCTTCAAATTTTGAAACAAATAATGTTCCCAAGATGTGACTAAATATTTCTTTCCTAAAAATATTTTATTTTTAATTAATAAACGCAGTTTAATTTTTACTTTTAATCTAATAAAGACTGCTGCGTGTGATTATTTAGATCATAGAATAAGGTAAGGATTGTTTGTTGTAACATTGTAAAAATCAGATTTAAAGTACGATAATGCTTAATTGGAAATTAATAAATATTTGTCGCCGATATCAACTACGAATAATTGTAATCACATCATTTTCAAGACAATATTAATGAGGTGTTGATTTAGAAAAAAATCTACAAAACTAGGTACTGTACGGCCACAAGCACAAATACGTAAACAAGTTGAATAAAGTACAAGTTGCCTTCATATAGTTTCAAATGTTTGTGCTATGCGGTAACGATTTTTCTGTGAAACAAATTTACGTTACCTTACTTCCGTTGTTATTAATGTTGTTGAGTTAATTTATTTCGTTATTACTCTTTTAACAAAATATCTTTTCTTTGTTTGTTGTTTAATTCTATCGTAACTTACAATAACATGCAAGTAGACAAGAAGTTATGACCCGCTAACGAGTGGGAATGACAGAAGACTTTAAAAGCTTTCTTTATTGAAACCTCGTTTCGCTTTCATTGATTATTTTAAAATAATTAATCATTGTAAGAATGTTGACGGCGCGGAGACGACTTTCTTCGGATAATACTTCAATGAGTTATGGGTTTCAATAGGGGTAGATTGATCGCTGTGATGGAGCTCGCCGTAGTCGACGCAAAAATTACAAAAAAAAAACCACCTCCAAACCTCACGGTAAGGAATTGAAAGAAGCGTGCGCTCCATGCATATTATTCATAATTACTCTTTATTGGAGCTTAAATCAAAGAACCAAGTTATACAAATAAATCACCTATTCGGAGATCAATAGAACTCAAAAATTCATATTGCGTCATTAACGTCAACTAGCAAGACATTGGCTTAATATTTTGGGTCCGATGTCACAATAATTCAAATTACTTTGATACTTTTCATTCAAAGAGATGTACTGGTCGGTATTCAGTTGTGAAAGTGTGAAGAACAAAAATAGTGAATTCATGATACGAGTTGTGTATTTCTGTTTCGATAACGTCAGCTTGTTCTCATTTATTTATTAACAACATTCTAACAAGAAGTCGACCGTTAAGGTGCCTCGTACGATACGCCGAGCTACCCTAAACAAGATTAAAATCCAATATTTGGTTCAATAAATATTTAAATGACTGTCAGCTTAGAGTCGGTAAAATGTTTACGTGGGGGCTCTGTTGTATAGAATGTCTCGTGTGAAGGAATTCCAAAATTATATAATTATTCATGCTTCACTTTCAGTTTTACATTTGCTTCCTTGTGCATTGTCTTTCAAATTTTCATTTTAATTATGATTTATTTATCTATAGCTTATGTTTTAACACATTAATATTACTTATCGTGATATTTTCTTGTGTAATTGGCAAAAATTATATTTTCGCTTTTAGAATTGAGTTTTATCATTTTAATGTTAATAACATTATTATAGTTGTATTTAATCAAACACGCACTTTTTATTTGAAATCTACAAAATGAATGCAACGGAAATATTTACAAAAAATCGAAAGTGACGTAAAATAAAATGCACGACTGTAGCACAACTTCTATGGCGCAGATCTCAATAACGAAAAACATGTCCAACTACTTTATCGACACAATCACAGCATATATCTTGATCATCCAGCAGACATTACACAAGTGCATTATTAAAATGTTTCCCCTGCACGTATCGTCAGAATGTCGTTTCGTTGAAAGAGTTCTGCGTCATATCATCCTCCTCAGCTGGCATCGCTCGGCTCCATTCATCGCCCGATGCTACGACCTGATAGCTGGCGCTCTCCAGGGAGAAACAAGTGCAGCTTCCAAACCCTACATAAATATTCCAGTGTCCTTCTACGCGTCATCCACTCTTGATAGTCATACAGTCCGTTCTCTTCCACCTCTTTTGGCACTTGTGAATATCTACGATCCGTTTTATTTATTTATAAACGCGCCACTTCAACATCTAGCCTGTAATATTGCAAAGCATTCGTCTTTGTGTATGGCTATGCTTGTACCGATAACCATGGCAGCAATTCGACGTGATCGGAATATGGAATTTACATATGAATACAGTTTGTCGAGTGGTGGCCGTAACGTGATCAATAATGCATATTGAACTAACTCGGAGCACATGACGTCACGAGGAGGTGAGATACCAATCAGCAAGTAGCTTTACTTGTTGTGTTAGCATCTTACGGACGAGCATTAATGAACGTTCCTGACTGTCATCAACATGTTTAACACCTAGTTAGGATAACAGTCTGTAAAATCACCACGATTACTCTTGTCTTCTTGCAAGAGTGTTAATGCTCGCTAGTAATAATATTAATAATATTAATAGTATTATTTATTATAGTATTATTATTATTAATTAATAATAGTTTCATTGATAGTACAATATACTCGTATACCACTATAATACACTACACTGATACTATTATACTATGATATTATTATACTGATACTATTACAGGGTTGTATATTGTATGTATCTCTATTGTGTTCTCTGACTTAATAACACGACTCAAGCAGTTCAAAATATCTTGAAATCAGTATTAATTGTCATTACCGCATTGATATATTTAATACTCGTATTGCAGTGATGGGATTGACGTTTTAGCTGGCCCGTTGAGCTAGCTGCAAGTAATAATAATTTAAAACCAAAAGTTATGTAAGTACTATTTGATTCGCTTTGTAGATAATAACTTCATTACTAGACATTATTTTGAAATGCATATATTCAACACTCATAAATAGCTAATCCAGAAACTGGTGTGGATTGTTTTTAATTTTGAAATATAAATATTACATTCACTTTCAAATAATGTTGATGTATATTAGCTCAACGTGCTAACCTGCAGTTATTACAAAATGATCATAATTTATAATGTTTGGGCCTTATGCTGATATCACATCAGTTTACACTGTACTAGTTGCCTCAATACTAAAACTGTTTTTATATTGTACAGATCGAAAGTATATTCATTATTAACCGAATTTTTCATTTTAGAGTGAGCTTTCATTTACCTCTGCATTATTCAACACCGTTTGAAATCACCGGCAGCGTCTTAAATGGATTCTATACTCGTGTGTGTGTGTGTGTGTGTGTGTGTGTGTGTGTGTGTGTGTGTGTGTGTGTGTGTGTGTGTGTGTGTGTGTGTGTGTGTGTGTGTGTGTGTGTGTGTGTGTGTGTGTGTGTGTGTGTGTGTGTGTGTGTGTGTGTGTGTGTGTGTGTGTGTGTGTGTGTGTGTGTGTGTGTGTGTGTGTGTGTGTGTGTGTGTGTGTGTGTGTGTGTGTGTGTGTGTGTGTGTGTGTGTGTGTGTGTGTTGAACACAAGTAATTAGTCGGGTTTATATTAAGAAGCCGCGTATTAAACCGATTCTTTATACCTTTAGCATCACTTCCTGTGCTTCCCTGCAGTCCTACGGGACGCTGAATTCTACCCAAGCTTACAAGGCGGTGTATCCTCTAGCTAGAGATATAATCTGGATCATCTACCTCGCCTTTCTGTTCAGCTACTTACAAAGTTAGGTCCATGGCTCGTGGTGATTGAGGTCAGAGAAAAGACGAAGCCATACAGACCACACATCTAATTCTCTCTCTAAAGGGAGTTGATCTCATCGTTCTTATTGGTCATTACAGCGCCACATAAAGTCAATCATTGACAAGATTCAGTAGTGCTGCTGTATACTTCTCTGCGGTGTAACAGCCAAACGTATGTTGGTGCGCATGCAATATTATGTGGCTTTTTTAGTACACGGAATTTAATACTTACGCTACAGTACTAAATATTCGTGTATCAACAGCCATTTCAGTGCACGGATGAACTCTAAGAAGTAAAACAACATTCAGGTTGTTATTAGGGATAGAACAGTTGTCTAAAATCAGTATTATGTACTACTAACATTCTTTGCAGAATCATTTTAATCAGCTCAGGCCAAAGTTTGTTCAGTCCTCCTGTCAGATTCTTACATTAAATCCCCCGTGCTCATTTTTCTGTGTGCCAGGCTTTTCTGAAACTTCTTATGTAACTTGAATTACTATTTAATTACGAATTAATGTCCAAATACAAATAGTTCATAATCACATTTTATGTTATCAATAAAATTGTGTTTTAATTACAGCTAATTACCAATACCATCGATTCTTGTTCTCGGGAACTAAATCTTGAATGTAAATATGAGAATTCTTGAAACTTTTAAACAATACAATAATCATATATTTGGTTCTTACTGAAATGTAATTAAGCAATATGAGACAAAGACAAAACCAAAACTGAATGAAATTTAAGCTCCAAAGTATGAAATGTGCCTCTAAGTTAAATATTGTTAACAATTTCCAAACGTAGACACTTTCTAGACCGCTGCGTCAGGAGGTGAGGATGTCATAGTGATGGACGAGTAGGACCACTCTTTAAACAAACGCAATGTATACACAAGTTGCCTGGAGCTCACAGTTTCACACGAGCATACTAGCGCACACTCGCGTCATGGTACTGCCTACTTTACAAGTCCCACGCGTTGTTTTTCTTTGTCAGGAGAGATGAACTAAAAGCTTTTTAAATTATTGCTCTAAAACGAAAATAGGTCACTGCGTGGAGTTTTTTTTCATCCCGGATTGGTACGTATGTAAATACTTTTGAGGGATAAACTTCTTTGACGTCAAAGCTGAGCTCAAACGTGTTGTTATGGAGCGCTTATTGTGCTGAATGGGAACAATATTACTAAGCAAATGTTTCAAATGAGATCTAAATCACAATATTATAATATACGAGGCTGCAGATTTTAGAGATTATTTATTAACGGCTTGTGGTTTCAATCCTCCTTAATAAAACACGAATTAAGTTGTTTTATTATCTGAACTGAGAGTTCCGAAAAAGTAATGAATATTAACACAGGCATTTTGAAAATAAACCTTCGTTTCGTAATATCGAAGAATAATATCAATCCTGTATCATGATACATACACACTCGTAAAACTAAATTTAACTTACGTATGAAATTGAAATGAGAATAGGCTACGATTTCGCATGATTATATTTTGTTTTGATTGACATCAGTTGAGATGACATTAATGTAAAATAATTCCATAATCAATAAAAAGCAGTATCAAGTAAATTTCTTCAAATTTTTTCTCAAAAATATTATCTCCCTACCAGAAACTGCCAGAATTTGTCTGACATTAAATCCTTCGTCAATGTAAATAATCACCAATGAAAAATATCTTCCATTACCATATTTTGTGTTCATCATATTTATTACACCTTTCCACGACTCAGTTTTCACATTTAATCTTCAAGACTTTCTCATTGTTGGCACTTGTGGATAACATAACTACAAACATTTGATATTAATCAGTACACTAATAATAATTAAACATATTCATTTAACATTTTAATTTACTTTTCATTTAACTTTTAACGTTTTGGATAGATCCGCTAAACGTAGATATGATTTCAGGCTGTTTTTAGTATTGTAAGATAATTCAAAATACTTGTTTAACGAGGAAAATTGACAAGCAAAAAATTAACTAAAATTTTTAACAGAATTGAGTAGTTGATCGGGAAAGGGTAAGGTCTAAATTGATAATAACGCTTTACGCTTACGCTTTCCAGTTTCAGTTGTATCTTCATCTGCGTTAGCGTTAAGACTACCTCCTACTCGGTTGAGTTGCGGCCCGCTAATTGGCCAAGAACTCGTATATGAAGTCAGCATCCGTAGCGATAGAATGGAACACGTATTGTAACGTATTTGTTTTCTTACTTCGTTACACACAACGCCTAACTACAATGACAATCAACGCGATTATATGGAAATACAGCGATGTCTCTTACAACTCACTGACCTCTACATATTGCTCCATTTCAATTCAATAATTTCAATGTTGCCAACTCGACCTAAAATGGGTCTCACGTAAGTATTCTCATACTGGCGAAATAGTCAAACCCAATGGTACCAACTTGATTTCTTATGTACCGTTGCTACACTTTATTTGAATCAGATCAATTATGGATAATTGATGACTTTGGATTTTCTAACACACCGGGCGTGACTCTTGAGTACTCAGTGTAATACGGCATTTATCAATGTGTGAAAGAACGTCAGAAATCTATTGATTCTCGTTGAAACAGCGAGAATTAAAGAACATTAGATAAGAATCTAAGGTTGGTATGAGACTAATTATAAAGTTGGGACTAGTATAGCTAACACACCTGTCACGTGGTATTACTCTAAATGTGGTACGGAAAGCAAAATGATCTAAAACCCTGTTAAACGCTTCTGCGCTATGAACATCAGCCCACCCGAATCAAGTTGTCAGCATCACCTCACGATGGTATTGCGCCACGTGATTTGATCAAGGATCTCTCATTGGTTGGCTACGTTAGCCCAACCCAGGTCAATACTTTACGGGCATGTAATATTATGTAATTACGTATGCACTGAATTCCATCAATTTGATATTCATGCAATGTAGCTCAAAATTGAATTCCGCATTCCTACAAGTTTAGTAATTCATGTGTTATTTGTAATAATATTTCCATCATTCCATACATTTCCATTTCCATTTCTTTGTATTTTGAATATAGAATGAGAAAATACCTTAGGACTGGATAAACACTATTTATTATAAATGCACGGATAACGTACCTACAAGGGTTAGCACTTATTAACGCAAATAGACGAAGTGAAACATAGTCCGAAGAGATTTTGCTATGAAATGTTCTGTAATACTCGTGTTGATTACAGCTCATTCTACATAGTTGTATAGAGGAGGATAGAGTACAGAGCTCTGTTTAGTACAGAGTTTGGTCTTAGCTGTAACAAGTAATAAGATGTGTTTGTCATGATCAACACTAAAGTACACGTTTATGAGCTGGATCAAACTATAGATTGGATCAAGAAGTTTGGGGGACATCTATTTATCAAATCTGATCAAATATCATTATCTATCTGCATATTTACCTAACTAATGATTAGAATGTAAAGTTTAGTTCACCTTTCATTAACAATCTCTTAATATAATAAATATGGGAAAGTAATATAAAGTCATATTTAAGTATTATTTAAAGTAGTAAAGTAAAGTAATATTTAAATAATCTTTTAAAATAAGACAATGAACTTGTGACTGTCCTAACTCTATCAAACTGTATTCGACACATAAATACACAATTAGGTTACTTCTGAAATATACCCATTAATAATGTATATTGTATATATGGTCCACATATTATAATGAAGTAGTTTAGTATCCTGTATGTACGATAAAACCATTGCATCTTAATACTAATCTTACTGCGTGGTAGAAGTCACTTGAAAGACAACGTTTTCAGAAACGCGTATCTAAAATCGTTAATAACCAAATTTTAAGAGCTTTCATAATAATTATTACTGTTTTTTTAGAATCTCGATACCTCTTGGGCATAATTTCTCGAAGTCGCTGATCCCTACCAATCGTAATAACAAGCAACGAAATTGTATATGACATGAAATGTGAGTATGTGTTCTCAGTCTTACAGAACTAATCGCAAACTCAGCGGAATGTACCATGTGCAGCACAAAAACAATTAAAAATATAACGGTAACAGTAGAATTTCGATAAAGAAACAGTTACAGAAACGTTAAATATTAAATACGTTAGTGGAATAGAAAAATGAAATCCATCTAAATTGCGGCTTAACCCGTGGATTTCAATCACATAGATTACGTTCTCACAGGTGGGGTAACCTGGAGACCTACATATCGTAATAGGAAAAATAAGGAAGGAGGCTAATGGTAATAAAATACAAATATTTATACCCGGCACCTCCACCATAACTGAGAAACGCGTTTTAACTCGTATACGGAACAAAATCCCTAAGATGAGGAAAATTACACAAAATATTCCATCGTGTGTAAACTTTTAATCAGATGAATGAAAAACTTTCTTTATGTTCGAATAATTCTCGTTTTACATTTGTATACGTGGAAATATACGTGGCATTGAACACCCAAGAGATCCTTATATAACAAAACAGGTGTACAGAATGTTAATCAAAGTAATTTAAATACAAAATTATTGTATTAGGGGAATATTGAAATGATCGAACAAATAAAATCCATCTTCGCTGGGACTTAACCCAGATATACTGCGTTCCGAGAATATTCTTTACCGTTCACCTGGGGACCCATCCGTCGCAAATTTAAAAATTACGTGTTTTTTGTTTTGTTTTGCTAATTCAATCGTCTATGTCTCCTGAACTCAATGATACCATTTGTTTGGCCATAGAGTGATAGCTGAACTCACAGTTATCTTTTAAAGACACGTATGCGTAAACATAACCTCAATATCTGGTCTTTTTCAGCGCAAATGGCTGCAGCTAAAAGCATTACGTGCATTACGTGCCATTGTGTGCCCCCCCCCCCCCTCAACATACTGCCATACTGCAATGAAGAAGTAGTGCTTAAGTTTACATATATGCCCATTCCCCAAAGCTCTCAGGCTGTTTGACATTTAAAAAAAAAAAAAAAGTTTTAATTTTTTTTTTTTTTTTAATTTCGAAATATTAAAATATTTTAAATATTCTATGATTTTCATATAAACTTTACTTTTATCTTGATGTGTTTAAAATTTTAACTGATTTGGTTGCACCAGTTAAGAAGAGGAGCTGCGATATGATGGTGGCCCCTAAAACAGATGAAAAATCTATGTCCCACTTCAAACTGGATTATCTCAGAACATTTTTTTTTGTGCTACGGTACATTTATCTAGAGAATAACCAAACAGAATTTCATGATTTTTTTTGGAGCATGTAAATACAACTGTTTTACAGAAACGCAGCACAGGAAATTGTGATAAACGTTTTCAAAGTATTTTTTATATTGTCGTTTGTATTAGGAAATGTCAATATTTTGATCAAAATTACTGCCAATTGTAAAAAAATTGCAATTTTTCAACCAAACTAAAATATACATTTTTTTCCGCTGCGATTTGTTAGAATAGATGTGTCTAAAAGAGTTGTAAATATAAGCCTCCCTAGGCTAGCCATTCCTTCAGAAAAGGTACCGAAAGTTGGCTAATTTAACATTGCTGGTATAGGGACGGATGGGTCCCCTTAACTGGGTAATATAACACTCGACGTCTAACTCAATAGTTATTTATTAATTATGATTTTTGTGCAATGCTATATTTTATCCTTTAAATTTTTAAATGAATCAATATAAATCTCTGGGCCAACTATAAAGTTAATAGAGGGTGGGAGGTTCCCACCACCACTTGTTAAATTAAACTGGTCCAAAACAAAAATGTGCGTTTCGTGAAGTGTGATGGCAAAACCCCTTATTGCGTCAATGTAATTTCTAATGCGGTGTTGGAATAAGTGGTGTAAATTAAATACAGCTTATCTTAAGGGACCTGGAACTTTAGTCTTTAGAATCTTATATTTAAAAATGTGTTTACATCAGAAGTCAATAATGTTTCTTATTCGGGTAGCATGGATCGCATGTTATATCCATGTTGGGTATTGTCTAGCTACATGGAAATGTGCAGCTAGCGAACGAAAACTGATTAACCGCATATTCGGGTCATGTCATAATTAACTTCTGAAAATCAATAACGCTAATTTATTTAATATCAAATGGATAATTTACAACCTCAATTCTGAAAAAAGATGTAATGCAACGATGATTCAAATAAATGAGTATTCTGATTAACAATTTACTGCGGATATGAAGTGCCAGTGGGCCCAGCATGTACAGCTTTTTAGTGAAAATCTAAACTTGTATCCAGCTGGCTGTATTGGAATAATAGTTACAAGCTGTAATTACATATTTCTCGTAAAATGCAACCCCTAACAATCATAATAACATGAAGATGTGTCCCTTGCATAAATTTAGGTCTTCAAGACAATAAGATATGGTACACAGTATATGTACTGTGGTGTGTTTAAATAAGTACAATGTATGCCTATTAATGGCATTGAGGAAGAGAGTATGTTATTTCCTAACGAGAAAGTGTAGTGCAAGAGTCTCATTATAAAAGCCGTGCGAAATTAATGATTTTGTTTTAATATCTTTAGAACGCTACAGAAAATTAAAAAAGTGATAATTGTCCGAATTGTGGATTCGTAAGGGTTCTAAAGCTTGATTCAAAAAGTTTTAAAATATGTTTGTATCATGAGATAATTACGTTATTAATTGTAATTATTTTATTTTATTGCAATAACAACCGTATTGATTAAATTTGTACCATTTTAAATCTAGAGTTTACTTCTTACGAAACCACAATTAGGGTTTTTAACATTTTTTTAATATTGAATACATTCTGAAGATAGAAGAACTTGATTTCGCGTGGTTTCTATAGTTAGACTTGCTTTGCTGTTAAACCATGTATATATCTATTACATTATTGCGAATCTTGCAACTAGGCACCATTTTCATAGGAGCGCTGGCACGTTGTAATAACTGGTGATTTGAAGGTAACACACAACTACTCAGTAAAAGGCATCATGTGCAAATACTCTTATGTAAAATTAAAAGGAAGCACCACCTCATAAATATGATCTTGCCCTCATCCCATTAAGGATCGTTGTTTGATACTTGGATGCACATGCAGTAAATGTAAGTTTAGTTGTAAATAATAGTAAACCGTAGAGAAAACCTTGTTTACATTAAAAAAGTCGATGTAAAGGCTCCGCTTCTACACCTTTCATGTAACTGACACCGAAAGTAAATCTTAAATAGAGTGAATCTTAGGCAAAAATTGTTCAATTTGTATTGACTCACTCTGTACGTTGGCAGAAACATAAGAATATATTTTACTTTGTTACCTTGTTACATTAACAGTTGTTGATTTGACTCGTCCCCAGGGTGACTGCCAATCGTATGAGTCAACAAAATGGTGTTTTTCAATTTACCCTTTCCACCCATTATAACCCCTTTAAATACGTTAGTTTCCTTTTTCTTTCTTCCAATCAATCGTCTCTGACGTCATATCACCCGGTTAACGAATACGCCGCTAATTACCAAACAATACAAATAATAAAATTAATTTACACGAGTGAATAATTAAAACAACTATGTATTGATGTTCATTTTGTTAAAATAAATTGGAATTCCGATATTTTTTAGGAAATATTAAATTTACATTAAATTTTGGCGGCGATAACTAAGGTTTCTCTATACAGTTTTTAAATTTTTAAAATACTTTAAAATAAATCATTGCAATGCAACTTGTAAAACATCAAGTTTGTTTTATATTTCCACTCGCGCATATACACGGTCACTCACGCACACACGTACACGCACACACGTACACGCACACACGCACACACAAACACGCGCACTCTTTTAGTGTCTGAGATCTACGGCGGGTCAATGGAAATGACAGTATCTGTGGATGTTGTCTAGAGGCTATAAATCCCTACAAAATATATAAATCCCTATTCCCAAAGAGCTTGGTCTCTCAGGAGCTGTCTTGCTTGTGCAAAGAATCTTCCTTTCATCCGAGAGTAAAGTAGTAAGGGAAGTCCCGGTCGATCATGCTGCGGGCCCGACGAGCTGAGGGCTTTGTTTCTATTGCTTTTTGATCAGGTGTTTCTTGAGGGCATTTTTACCTCGATGTTCAACACAACATTGATATTTTTAGTCGAATCTTATTCACAGTTCACAGGATGGCTGATACTGTGTTGATATTGTTATGTGCGTATAGGATAATTAATATTCAATGTAGTGTTTCTTCAAATTTTGTTTTCTAGAAACTGACACTGCTTTAAGGATAGAAAACACTTCTATTTTTAACATACAGTTTGCAGTGATACCATAGGCCACTTTGGTTTCATCTGATCGATCTCTTATTTCGTTTAATTTATTAACAATCATTATTTTGACTCTTTTACTCATCAGACATTTCTAACATCAGTAGGTAATGCATGTATACACGAGATCTAATTAAGTGAAACCAATTTACAAACATGCATATAATTATTCATTCTTAACTTTGTTTAATTAATTTTGGGTCAATATATTTCGACGCCTTGAATATAAAAATAAACCGCAATAATAGCATTTTTATGTGTCTTATTTCTAATTATCTTTTTGTTACAGAAGTTTGGAAAGTTTGAAAGTCAAAATACATAAATTGTATGACTTGAAAAAATACAAAAACAAATATATATCCGCAATCGCGTATTAACAAAAAAGAAGGTTCAGCTAGGGTAGTTTTATCTGTGAGTATTTAACGGGTAAATAAACTGTAACTCCCACTGAATAGTTGAAGGCATGAAAGGTTGTCATAGAAATACTCTACAAAACTGGTTATTGTATAACCGACGGGTTTTCCAGTTTCATCATTGAGTAAGTGAGTAAGTGCAATGTAACATTTTGCAAAATCTTTATCGCAAGAGCTGGGAATTACCTTCATTGAGATAGAAGCATCGGTCACCATTAAGTCCTGTTCGACAAGACTTTAATTAATAGAGGACATATTATTTAAGCGCCTACTAATCAACTTGTGTTTGTAAACTTCCCTTTCTCTCAAATTCCACTTAGTTCACCTCTCTAGCGTCCTCGGTGGGTCGACAAGGTATTTAATGACGCCAAAATGCCAGCCCGGGTTGTTTCAGAATGGCTAGGCCGAACCATTAAAACGGAATGCCCGTATATTGTTGATTAAGAGAAACCGGGAGCAAATTAACTGTGACTTAACTCGATTAGACGGCATATTCATCTGGCGGGGTCTGACCCCACCTAACATGGTGCTAATGAGGGCCCCTCTTCTGTGCGCACGGGTATTTCATATCGCCGAGCCGCCTAGCCTCGGCCGGGCTGCATGTTTTTATGCGTTATCCACCGGCATTACTGTATTCATGGACTGAGGGCTTGGGATGATTAACCAGGGAGATGGGCTCTGCACAAGACTTCACCCGAGGAAACTTTAAAAACTTGGGAAATGTTTTAGGTGGAGATAATTTTCTTTAGTAACAAAATATATCAAAACTTTTTGTATGGGGTAATACACAAAATTACCTGGTTGCTACGACGATGTTGCAGAGCAAAGTACATTTTATGGGGACTGAATAAACAGAAGGGCGAAGCTAGAACACAGCGAGATGATAGTTTTATCTCAAACCATCTTGTACGCGATCCGTTTGTATATTGTATACATGCCGTGTACACTGTTTCTCTGTCTTCTATAATAATTGTCGAGAAACAGACACGTTAAAAAAGAGTTTGGATTTCACAGGGAAACCAATTTATACTTTGAAACAGATAAAATTATTTTTTTAGTTCGCTCAACAGTGTTTCAAAATGTAGTCGAAAATATAGATATTATATCTTTCACCAACATGGTATCTAAGAATAAATATCCAAGTATGACATATATACAATAATAATTTTATCTTTGTTATATTCAACAATAATGTATTAAACAATTGTGAATTAGTGACTTTAAGGAACAATAATTTGTATAATAATGAATGGTTTGATGTAATTATAGACACATCAAAACTAACATCTGTGAAACAATGAGGTGTTACATTTTACCTTTCATTTCTCGTTCATTTCTCCTGTGCTATTTAACATTTTGTATACAGTATATCCTTCAATTGTAACTTAAGAGAGGCAAGGATGTGTTAAGATGGAAATTGCAGCAGTATGAAACTGGGCCACGTTACTTAACCTCAGCTGGCTGAGTGAATTATAGGTAATGCCATGGTTCTTGCTATAAGTGATAATGACTAAAGCTCAAATGAACTTTGATACTTAAACTTAACGTTTTAAACAACCGGTATCATATAACTATCTCATCCTAATATTATGTCGTCTAAATTAGATATAAAACACAATCTTACATGAGATTAACACAAAGAAAAAACTAAAGTTTGTGTAACACAGCAAATTGTGTTGTTAAGTACCCAGAGATGTTATTTGTGTATACAAATCTTCTGTGATTACTAATTAGTGCTAAACGAGTTGTTCTACAGAAACGTAAATATTTCTTCAAGCGGCTTGTGTGTCTATCTGTCAGTCTGGCTATCTTGTACTCCTTCCCACTCTCATCTTCCTTCTCTCTCCGTCTCAAGACGTTTTGATTCATTATCGCAGTACTTGTTATTATTATTATTACAGAGGATGTTTGCTCCCAACTTTGTTAATTTCGATCGAAGATTTAAGATGTTCCCGAGCAGTCCGTAAACTTTTAATTAAGTAGAAAAAAGTTTCTCAGGTCTCATGGTTTCAACCGCGTATCACCAGCTCCTCTTTCATGTCTACATTTAAATTTTGCGATATTTTTATTAAATTTATACGATGAATCATAAATTATGCATTGTTAATCAGGATCCCAAAACGCCACCAAACACGTACGTAAAAAAGAACCCTTCCGAAATTAAATTTCTGCGACGTAAAATCTCTGAAACAATTTCGCCTTTGAATAAAAAAGGAATGCCAACTTTGATTAAACAAACATTAAAAATGTAAGGTGATTAAACGAAAATTGTTTACCACTCTTTCCTTCGCATTGTCAAAAAATAGAACGTTTTAATTAAGTCTTGTACCACGAAAATAGTTCGTTTGAATTTCAAGTCGGGAGAGTTTACCTTAATGGTGGACTGCAGGGTTGAGCCTATGCATGCTTCTGCTCTGCTAGATTAATTAATCGTGAAATATAACGACCGAGGGGAGAGGGGTGCAGAACCCTGCTGCTAATTAAAGAAACTGCTATGAGAATCGTGAGAGCAGTGTGCTTGTTCTATTCGGCAAGGGGGGAGGGGGAGGAAAATACCCCTTTTCTAACCTTTAACGGAATCTATTAATACTAACTCTTTATCACATTCAATATTATGTATGCATGCACACACGTGCATGTTAAAAATATCAGGTTAAAATAACAATTGAAAAAAGGGTGTTTACTGTTTAATGAAATAATATAGCAGAGGTTGAAGGTGGGTCCAGGGAGAGTTTAGACTGGATGGATTGGACTGAAAGGATCGTTTCAAGTGTTATAAACAGGACAGTATCGTTCGTTTAGAGTATGAGTAGCTTGCAGACTGTGTCAAGATGCTGGCGAGATATAGTTGTAAGGTCGAGCTAGCGATCTCACGTACATATTGTGTATCATTCATTTATATTTTTTTCATTAATGTATTATTATTTTATTGTTACACAACTGTTGGGTTCGAACTCGGTATCAAAGATTTGTGTCGATTATTGTCAGCGTAAACAATAAAGCGTACATAATACTTTACTGAATTTTTTACTCTAAAATGTATTATACCGCATTTAACTCGACCCAAGAAACACTATGTTGATCTTATTCTGGCCATATGTGTGTTCGCATAAAAAGTAATATTGCGAATGTTGTTGGTCTTTATCGTTAACGTTTGCTAGAAACGACAGTATACGATGGTTTCTACACACAATTTCATAAAACAAAATAAAACAAAAATTTAAATTTTAGTGTAGCTACCATATTTCCAGCCAAATATTTACATACAGAAATATTCTCGCTGGTATAGGTTTAGTCCACTGCTACGTCCTGGGCCAATAAAAACACAGAAACGTGTCCAACCTTTATGTCTCTGCAACTATGGTATTTGCATCCACTTAGTTTCCACTCTTTCACCGGGAATCTCAGTGGTTTCTTTGAATTTAACTTTATTTCTTATTCGAGACGCAAGGTTGGAGCTTGTAGGGAAGGAAACGGCCGGAGAATCTATGGATATGGGAAACGGCTATCCGAGTAGCAAACGAATATGTTATTTTAGATAGAAAAGTTGTCGTGTGTTATGAATAGAAATTAGGGTCGTTGCTTGAGTTCAATTGTTTGGAATGCGAGTTGTAAAGATGAGTAAGATTTGCGTAAGTTGCCTTAACAACGTCCCCGTACATTAGCTTAGTATTTGGATGGTATGTAGAAATAATATTGTAAGAATGGAATATTTTAACTATCCACTATTCGCAAATAATAAGATTTTAAGTGTGATTTTAAACACTAAACAACTTTATAACAGACAGTTTGGTTTACATTTCTGTCATTATAAAAGTACGAAATGGAATGTTACAGGTAAACGAGGGTTGGCAGGTTAGTGGCTGATGAATTCTGCCGCTCAATCTGCTAGTAAATGCACGTGTTTTGATTCTAAGTGGTTACTGATTTTTTTCTTCTTTATTTAATTAAATATGTATAGGACTGCACTGTTTGTTAAAAATTTCGATGAACATCCGTGATCTTTATCATTTATCGTTTTAATGAAGATCACAGATTATCTAAACTATGAACAATGTATAATGTCCTACAATTTAAAATAAATATACTTATCTGTTCTATTTGTTTCATTCTTTCAATATTTTAAAATCCTACAACATAAAATGATAATGATTATTAAGAGGTGTTCAGAGTGAGCATTATTTTCGTATTTTGCAAAATAGGACCAGAGGGAGCAGTATATCAAAGCGTTTAGCCACCAGTGTTAACCATGATATTTAGATTTGTTGTGTAGCATTTGATACAACGACACAAGTCGAGACGTGGTTGATAAACTAATACTAAAAAAAAAAACTCCACCAATGTAGCCGGGTTCGAATCTGGAACAGTTAACAATCATGGTTTATTAGAACAACGTCGTTCACAAGCTAAGTATTCGTGTGAGAATGAAATGAACAGTCAACTTATCGAGCTGATATCAACATATTCTGGTCCCGTGTATATCGCCAACACATGCTATATATACTATATAGGTTATATAAACACCAGATCACAATTCGGTTACACGTTATTACTGCAAACACTTTACATGTTACACCTGCTTTCTACTAGAAACCATTTTGTTTTAACAATGTAAATATTATATTTGATTCTATTCTATCATGTCTTAGTGTTAAAAAGTTCGAGCTCTACTTTTCCCCAGGTATTTCTTTTCAAACTCTGTACATTTTTGTAAAAAAATCTACTAGTAAAGTAGTGTTTGTTAAAAACAAAATACAAAATATACATACAGTAGTTGCACAGGCATAGAGGTACTTTCATTGAATCCTATCTGCGTCGTTTAATAACATTGCAGCATGAAACCACCTAATATACTCTAACAATGTTTTTCTTAACACAAAGAAACTTTACGTCTCTTAGTTTGTGGCGTAGCACATTTTTAATAAGGTGGTTTTTACTCCATCCTACACAGTCTCTTTCTTTTCATTACGAATCACCCCAACGAACGAACAAACCAACGACTTGTTCGTAGCTCCTCTCGTTCGAGCCTGAGAAGGTGAAGCAGATATTGAGGTAGACTCGCTAATTCGCCGTAGTACTAAGACCAAAAGACTGTTATCGTGTACATACCTTCAAGATTTTCTTTTTTTAAGACAAGTAATTAGTTTTAAGTTTGTGCTAAGTTTACACGCAACCCTCTCTGACAGTTCATATATTTCTTTGTCTTGTTGGAGACAATGGCTGGTTCTGTTAGCTCCATTGTGCAACTGTGAGGTGATAAGATTCTCTTCTTCCTTGGTGTCAGTTACTTTAATCTCGACGTCTCAAGAACTTACCTTTATTCAAGTATCTCAACCGAGATAATACATGTTACCAGCTGCGAATACGGCCCGGCAGTGAAGGTGATACCGTTACAGTGTGTTTCAAAGTGGGGTTTACCCTCCTACGTAGACACTCACGAACACAGACACAATAGACAAATACGATCGTTTATTTCACCTGTACGATATCAATGATTTTCAACCACCAGAAAGGATCTATAAGTCTATATTTATTTACAATACTGACAATGTTAATACTGGTACCAACTTACGTTGTTTGGTAAGTACTGTGCATTGTGGGAAACACATCTATTATTTTATAACAGCACAGGGATTATTTTAAGTTAGTTTAGGTTACAAAATAATATCGCTACTGTTTACAATATTCTTTGAATATCATCTGTAGTACTGACGAAACAATGTTGGTGCGATTATTCACGTTTCCAATGATGAATCATAATTGGAAAACAGTAATAGTTGGATGTATCCCACCAACATACTGCATGTGCAATTGACGTGTTTGGCTATGATGTTTCTGCTTCCAGTAAAGCTCTACATAATACAGCAAAGTTTGCATAGATGTGGTAGAAGTGGAGGGATTCACTAGCTACCGGTTTTATAACGTACACATTTTCATGTGATTGTTTTAATTTAAAAAATCGAAATGATTAATTATTTTGCAGAAACAAATTTAAACCATTGTATGGCATTCGTTTTGAAAATCTGAACAAATTGTATGTATGTATATTTAGAGATGACCAAGCCAAATAATGAATAAAAACACTGACTTCTAGTTTGCTGTTCTCGTTTTAGATTTCTTGTAAAAGAACGGTGATGTAATGCTAGATTGGTACATTTACCGATGCATTTTCACAGTTTGTAGTGACACCACGAAATTATCGTTTACTCATAAGAAATTATATTTCTGCGCACGTACACGTCAAGTATACCCTACATTAATCACACTCTGATGTGTACCTATCTATGATTTAATGAAGGGCCTACAGAAGGTATGTTCGGTCGAGAAACGCGCCTTCAATAATTAAATCACGATGTCTAAAATATATGCTTTAAATTTGGCCTCACCGATACTATGTTACACTATCGATATTTCTGGTGGTCGCTCCTTATTGGACTTCATAAAGTGTCGTAGGAATGAGGATAGTTAGAACATCTATTGTGTTATTGATCCAACACCAGTGTATCTTAATACGATGCCTAGATGAGGCTTGCACGTAACAATCTACGCACAATCCGGGCGTGAGTCAGCGGTAGTAGCGTGACCTGGTGGCCACTATCGGCCACGTTTTTATGTAAATAAGTAAGTCGCTTTTGTCAGATTTATGAGGAAGGATATGCAATTTTTCCAGTAGACCTTTTTTAGCCTCGTTGCTGCTGTGTTCGTACACACGTTTTAACGAAGCCGCATAAGACTCGATGGTATAACACCAATCTTTACTTCATAGGGAGAGGAGGAAGTGAAAGTTTACTTCCAGTTCATTTTATAACCGATTGGAAGGTTCAGAATAAAGTGTCATTTCTCCACTGCTCTGATCAAGTGCTTGTCTCTATGTCATTGCTTTTAGGTGCTTTCAAATTGTCAAAGACTAATCCAAAATAAGTTATTTCAGAGAACTCAATGTTCTTTCTTTGTTAATCAGGGCGTGTTAATCAGGATTATGAATGTAATATATGTGACGAAATCAGTTGTATGTATACAATGTATGAATGAATAAAATGAAATAAAATGAAAAAATGAAAATTTCTTATGAATGTTTCTTTGTTCTAGTATATATTTCCGTTTTGAAAGGTTCTAATTAATGTGTTGTTGTAATACACTTGCTAATTAAGTAAGGACATGTGAAAAACGGAAATATTTATGGTAACAAAGAATCGTTTATAAGAAAGAGCACTATCAAGTCCCTAGGGATGACATATTTTTATTTTCCTTCTTGATCACTTTAAAGCATTTAAAAATAATTTTAGGACATAAATCGAGGGTGCTACAGGGTAGGAAAACATACAGTCTTAAGTGAGTCTTTCACGTAGTAAACTATCTTATACATAAAACATTTTTTCTCACTTATGTACCAAGTGAATACAAGTAAAGAGTTTATTTCTTCGGTTTCACCAACATGTATAAACAATAAATAAATTCTAATAACAGTCAGAAAGCAGTTTTATTCTGAATGGTAGTTAGGTGAGATCAACCCTCGCAAGTCATCGGTCAGGAAGTCCTGGTAATGGGATGTACGTACTAATGTCTAACTT